>ML257273.1:0-15742 GCA_005239495.1 Nicotiana undulata
CCGCAAAGCCCGGCCCACTTGGCCCGTTTGGCCCGGGCCCGGCCCGTTAGCCACCCTTAGATAGCAATAAAGTAAATAGCCGAAAGAATTTGGCAAGACATTGTAGAGTTGGGATGCAAGTCATTGTTGAATTCATTTGTTGGAGGAACCAAAGACGAAATCAGGATTTAAACTTATTGTTCGGTCTTTAAGGTTCTTAAGACTCATTGTACTTTTAGAATTACTAGTGGTAATATAATCTAAGTAACTAAAGCATAGAGCAATCTTCACACTGTAAAAATTAAATTACAGACAATGGCAGAAACAAATTGAGCAGATAAATACATATCCATTATTTTGAGGGACGTTGCGCAGTGTTATCAAAGGCGAAAAGCGCAAAAAAGCTCTAAGGTCCGTTGGGGCTTTAAGCGCAAAGCGCAACTAAAGCGTGGGCTTTAATGAAAAAAGGTGCAACTGGAGAAAAAGTAAACATATGTATATGTAGTCCAAGACTAATAATTATAAGCATGAATAACAAATATATGGACAAAATTGAAAAAAAATTACGATAAAGCAAAATATCAATTGTTTAATGTCGCCTTTTCAGGATTATATTCATTGACAAAAAAAATATGCTTGGAGCCTTGATGCTACACTAAAGCGCCCACAAAGCGAGGCGAAGCGCTCAAGCTTTAAGCGCGCCTTTGACAACACTGACGTTGTGGAAACAATAACTGAAAGATTGAACGAACCTTAAATGAGCAACAATTTGTCTTTAAATTTCTTGTAAAGGATCTCTTCGACGGAAATATTAACGACAAACAGGCCGAAAAATTCAATGGCAATCTTTTCATGCTAATAAAGACATGAACAAAGAAAATCAAGCATGCACCATTTGAAAAATAGGTAACACTTGGGGTTGTTTGTAGACATTATCAACTTCTAAACAAGTATATGAAATATTGGCTTTTTATTGTATGCATTAGATTTTTATATATTATTAAATAAGATAATTGGATTTTTAAGAAGACAAATTGCTAGATTAACGGAAGTTTGGACTTAGTGGAAGGATGTCAAAGGAGTGTGTTTATTTAACATAAAATTAATGAACATATGAAAAAGACAAAGCAAAGAAGGAGAGTGTACCGTTTGGTGAATGTTGGCCTAGGACTCGTCATAACGTTTGGTTACATACTCGTTGTGGCTTTTATTTTTTTCCAATTATTATAGCAAATAGCTTTATAAGAGGGGTATAAAAGTAATTTGACTTTTTAAGTTAGGGCTTCACGCTTTTAATATAGTATAGATGAGTTCAGATCTAATATCTCTCGAAATTTTAGTTCACATATATTTTTACAACCAGTGTCGACAATCTGGGTGCGGATGAACCCTTTGCCAGAAGAGCTGCATCTGCCACTGGGAGGAACATAAATCTGGAAGGATCAAGATTTCACTAGACTGATCCCAGTAAAACATTCAAAATGATATGAGAAATTACTGTTTTATGATCACAATTCTCTTGAAATTCTAATAACCTTCTCTATATATTTGTTGCTTGGGTCTTCATTAAAAAATGTATGTGTTACTTGTCCCTTCTTGTTAGATGTGATGATTTTTAATCTTATATAATGGTATGAATATACAATTTTAACATCTGCATTGGCATAACACTCATATGATGCATATCTGATCTGGGGCCTTAAAGGAGTCAACTTTACTTCAATATAACTTTATAATAAAAGTCAAACAGTAAAAAAGCAGTCAGACATATTTAGGAAAGGCAATGAAAGAACAAAGCTCTAAACGGATGAGAAAGAAAAAAAGGAGAAGAGCTAAGTACTATTTGAATATTCTTGTGTCTTTAGCTTCAGCTTTAGTGAATGAAGTTCTCATTTGTTTGATACAGGAATGCACTTCATAATCCAACCAATAGGCCATGAAAGTGAAGAAATACCCATGCATACGGCCCATTGCTTCCAGTTCAGCCTTTCAGTATCAGCAAACCTCCTCAAGAATTCAACCATAATTACCTGGAGAAGTATTGTCATTCCCACTATCCCAACAAACAGTCTGTTCTTCAGTATTCCATGGAATATGTTTTTCTTCTCCAACTTTCTGGCATTGAACTCATTGAAGACTTGACAGAGGACAAAAGTGTTGAAGATCAAGGTGTCCTTTACCTTCTTATTCACATGAAAGATGGCACTTCCTTTGAACTGCAGGATCAATAGCACTGTTACCTGGTATAAGGCTTGAGCAATGATATTCCTCCACATTACAGCAGTTATCAAAGGCTCAGTTCGTCCAACTGGTTTCTTGTTCATTAGTTCGCTACTGGGTCGCTCAGTTGCCAAAGCTAAGGCCCCAAGAGTATCCATTATGAGATTAACCCATAGAAGTTGGACTGCTGTCAGAGGGACTTCTCCAGATGATGCAGCAGCAACAAAGTTGATAACAAGAGCAGCAACATTTACTGTGAGCTGAAACTGAATAAACTTTTGAATGTTATTATATACGCACCTACCCCACTTCAAGACCGTGACCACTGTATTGAAATTGTCGTCCAAGATAACTATATCGGAGCTCTCCTTTGCGACTTCTGTGCCTTGGATTCCCATGGAAAGTCCAACGTCTGCTGCTTTTAACGCAGGAGCATCATTTGTTCCATCACCTGTTACTGCTACAACATGGCCTTTCTGCTTCAAGCATTCAACCATCAAAAGCTTGTCAAACGGTGATGATCTTGCCATCACGCGTATTCTTTCAACAATCTCCATTCTCTCTTCTTGTGAGTAATTCCTGAATGTCGGTCCTTCAATAACTGCAATATTCACGTCTTCACCTGGTTGGAGAATTCCACATTCAAATGCTATTGATTTGGCTGTGAACACATTGTCCCCAGTAATCATTTTTATGCTAACACCAGCAGCCCTGCAGGATTCTACTGCATCTTTAACACCAGGCCGACATGGGTCCTTTAGACCTACCAGACTCAATAAGGTTAATTCAGTTTCTTCAAGAATTTGACTTTCTGGATTGCTTTCTTTGCAAGCAAATGCAATACATCGCAAGCTCTTGCTTGCCATATATTTGATTTTCAACTCAAGTTCTTTTCTTTCTTCATGATCTATAGGTGCAATTATTCCACCTTTGACATAATAAGTGGAGCACATAGCTAGAATCATCTCTGCAGCACCCTTCCAATGTGTATGAGCTTTCCTTGTACTATTGTTCATTACCAATACTCCACTTCTTTTCTTTTGTGAATTGAAAACTTCGACACGGAGGATACGATGCTCTCGCTTTAATTCATTAAAGTTCACTAGTAAACTGGTCATGGCCCATGATAGAATCGCTTTCTCAGTTGGGCCACCAGAGATTTCTGGAGGACCAGAAGGTGTTGTATAAACTTCACCTGTAGCATTCAAGCCAGCAGCCTCTTGTAGCAATTCAAGAACTTCAGGTGCTATCTGTGATGTCATCATAATCATATCTGTTCCTAACCAAAATTCAGTTATCTGCAGAGGTAAAAGCAGAATTTAGACTTGATGAGTTAAACCTTTAAGTTCTTACTATTGAATCGTTGCACTTTCAAAGTTATGGATTCAAAATTTAGTAGTACTTAGTATTTATGCTTCGTATCAAAGTTAGTGGGTTCAGTTGAACCGAGTAAACAAGGCTGCATCCGTTACCTGCATCTTGTTTAAGGTGAGAGTGCCGGTTTTGTCCGTACAGATAGTAGTTGCTGATCCCATTGTCTCACATGCAGATAGCTTACGGACCATTGCATGATCGAGCATCATTCTTCTCATAGAATATGCCAAAGTTAGCGTGACAGCCAATGGCAGACCTTCTGGAATTGCAACCACTATGATGGTTACTGCTGCAGCAATCATACGAACCATAGAATTCATGATATCACCTGCTTTGGTTTTGCTTCCTATGAACTCCTGATGACCATTGTCATCTTCGCTATGTCCTGTGAAATAACGGATCAATAGAGTGAGTAGAACGAGAAAAGCCACCAATAGACCAACATTCCCGATATACTTGGTAAGCTTGTTTAGCCGATGTTGCAGTGGGGTTTGCTCATTCTTGTCATCTGTTATATTGCTCATCATCTGACCCCATGCATTATTTGTACCCACTGATGTGACAAGCATGTGTCCATATCCGTCCATTACCTTTGTTCCGCAGACCAAAAAGGGATTCTGTGTCTTGTTTATTTGAACGTGATCACTTTCACCTGCATAAGTGGTTTCAGAATTTTGAATTTAATGAGTTTAAAGTTCTGAGCTCTTTAAAGTATTATACTACGTTTTAGGGTTTTCGCATATATATATTCATTGATTTATACTGAAACAACGTAGGTCTGTCTCTATTCACCTGTCATGCTGGACTCATCTACTTGCAGCGAGTGGCCATCCAAGAAGAGTCCATCTGCTGCAATGTGATCGCCAATTTTAAGGCAGACAACATCACCCACCACTATTTCAAAGATTGATACTTCCTGTCTGCGTCCGTCTCTCACTACTTCCACTTTTATATCTTTGCTTTCATCCGAGAGCTTCATAAACTGCCTGCTTTGTTTGAAGTTGCTGATGGAAGAGACTGCGAGGACAAGAACAACTGCAACGATGATACTTCCGCCATCATACCATCCTTCCTTGGGTCCGTGCTGTTTAATTCCAAATCCAAGGGAGAAAACAGCACATACCAGAAGGATGATAATGGTTGTGTCTTTGAAAGCTTCAAGTACAAAACTCAAGAAACTCTTGGCTGGTGGCTTGGGATAAATGTTGGAACCAAAAGTTTCTTTTCTTTTTTCTTGTTCATTCTCATTCATTCTTAAACCTGACTTCTGGTTTGATCCAAGAATTTCTTCGATTTGTCGCACCCCTCCAAACTGGAGGAGGCCATTGAAGTCTTTCTCTCTGACCAATTTGGCAAGTGCTTCCTTGTTGATGCCATGAAAGAGTTCTTCTTCCTTATGATCATTGATGCTTTCAATTTCGATAACAACCGATGGATTGCGCAACAACTGAGAAAGGATTAATGTGTTTCTACCAATCTTTTTCTTGGTCAAGAAAGCCACAAAACATATGGCTCTAAAAACCAACTGCAACCTCTTCTGGGGTTTTAATTTCCCCAGGGAACCGTCATTGCTTAGAAATATTATGGCATCACTGTGTTTGGGTGAGTGGAGAGCCATAGAGGATTAGCACACAAAAAAATATAGCGATGCTTTTCTTTTAACTGCAGGTAAATATTGAATTTTTGCAACTTGTATGCATTGCATGAAGTAGAAGTACCTATATAACCAAGGAAGCAAGTAATTTCCCTTCAACTTCCGAATTACAGGTAGTTTTATTAGGTGATACGTACGCGTTATTCCTAAAAACGATGCAAGAGATGAGGGAAGGAAAATGTGAAGAAATTACGGTTACATTTATATATTCCATGCAATAGTTTGTTAATTAATGTGATGATGAGTCAATTTCTTTAATAAAGAACGTATTTATTTCACTTCGTGAAGAAGCAAGAATTTTTGTTTTACTCTCTACAAGGCTAACGAGTTGTAGCAAAAGACATTGGATTCTGCAGTGCATCTAAAAATGCTCTGCCTTTGTTTTTTTAACCTTTCCCGGTAGCTTTTTAGTTATACTCACGTTTCTGAAAAAGTTTTTCAACAGCTTCTTCGAATACTAGAAACAAAGCTCGTTGGTTCAAAAAATAAGTTGTAGTAATGTACATATATATTGCTGAATCCTACTATTCGTTCTTTATCGGTGAGCTTATACAATCATCGTTTTTATATGTTGAATCCCTTTCCCAGATCACGCGTGAATGCGGAATGCTTTGTGTACCAGGCTATCCAATCCGTGTGGTGAAATTCTTGCATTGTGTGTGGATTTTAAATGGGGCATCTGCATTATTGTTTGTTCTTTGGAAAAACTTCATATAGTGTTAGACGCTATCTCAAGAAAAGTATGTCCATTTCTTCCATTAGTAGTACTAAAACGTCACTTGAAATGATGTCATGACGTTGTCGTCATTCATGCATGGATCGAAGTCAGTCTTCTATGAATTACTTATTATTTTTGTTTGGAGTACTAAATATCACTACTAGAATTTAGGTGTTTTCCGTCCGAAGTTTCCGACCAAAGTCGGTCGCAAATTAGCAATTTCCGACCAAATTGCGACCGATTTTAATTGGACGGGGAATGGCTGGTCGCAAACGAGCACCGACCGCCAGTGGTCGGAAATTTCCGACCGAAATCGGTCGCAAAAATCAACGCATTGACTGATTATTAAATTTTAGTTTCCGACCGAAATCGGTCGGAAATTTAAAACAAATATAATTTTATTAAATTAAATAATTATTTGTAAATTCTTATTTGTTGTTAGAAATATATATAAATTCACCATTTCCGACCGAAATCGGTCGGAAATTTAAAACAAATATAATTTTATTAAATTAAATAATTATTTGTAAATTCTTAATTTGTTTTTAGAAATATATATAAATTCATAATTTGTTTTTAAATATATATATAAATTCACCATTTCCGACCGAAATTCGGTCGCAAAACTTGAATTACCTGGATATTTTATTTGAAATTTCCGACCGAATTAATTAGTTTCCGACCGAAGTCGGTCGGAAATCTGGGTAAAAACTGGGCAATAAATTGACTGTTTTAAGCCACACCACCTGCCACTACAAGAAAATGCTTATTTTGGGGGGGTTATTTTGATAATTTGTGACGGTTTCTGACTCCCACAAAATGAATTGTGACGGTTTTTAAAAACGCCACAGTTATGATTGCCACGAGCAATATTGTGGCATCTTTTTAAAACCCCCACGACAACCTCCACAAATTGAATTTGTATTTGTGACGGTTTTTGAAGACAAATTGTGACAATTTATAACCTCCACAATATGATCTCAATATTCTAAAAAAATTATTTGTGGGAGTTTGGTAACCCCCGTAATATGATCTCATTATTTTTTTTAAAAAANTCGAAGGAAATAGTAATTAAGCAGCATAATACCTTATTAAAAATATAAATGCAACACCAAAGAAATATCTTTCTTTCTATAGGACTTCAAGACGAGAAGTGATAGCATGTTTTTGCTCTTCTGCCTAACAAACCATTACAAGATGTTCGTATTTTATTTGAAAAACACTATAGGCACATCTAATGAAATACAATCCTCTGTTTAGTTATTCACTCACGCACACTATACACCTACATACTGCAAATGCAACCATACACATGCCGACTGCAGATGCTACTGGACTTTTCTTACCAAGCATAGGTCTTTGTTTTGCTTTTAAAGAGACTAAATTGGAAGCAACTATTTTAATGACTCAAAACTAATAAAGCAAACTACAAAACTATAGTGGAAAAGATTTCCAGTTGAGATAACTATTATAGCTTGACTTTTCCATGGGAAATTTTCTTTTCCTCAAAGTCTTCCCTAAATACCCATCACAAGTTCAACCACAAACAACCAAAATACACTACCAAAGTTAGTGAATATTGAAATTAAAATTTGTAGCGAAAACTGAAATATTATTCTCCAATACAACACGGAAACTCAGGTTCTTGAGAATGCAGTGATGGCTTCGCATGAAATTGAGCCCTAATTTTGCTTTGAGGGAGTGCTGACCCGAGGTACGACCTCGTATTTTAAGAGCATTAACGAAAGCTATAAGAGAATCAAAACCCTAAACTAGAAACAAATGAAATTAGAGGGGAAGGAACTTACAACTCCAGCCTTAATTAAGCAATCCCCATTCGAACTTCCCGACTCAAAACACTAAGCAACGAACATACCAGTGGATGGCTTCAAGCTTAATCAAGCAACCACCGCGAAAGAAATTGAAAGCAGACTTTTTTTTGGTTTTTTCTGGCCGCGTCTATTGAGCATATAGGGTGGTTAGGGTTGATGATATTTGGGGAAAGTGAGTGAAAGTGAAAAACAAAATACGGAAATTTTGGGGGGAAAAGGAATAAAAACGAGGGAAATATTGCCGCGCTTGTTTTCATTTAAAATTAGAAAGAATTAAATATATTTAGGTCACAACCCAAAAAATCACTTGTTCAGATAAGTAAATACTTTACCAATAATAACATCCTTTTTGCCGCAATGGAAAATATAGAACAAACTCACAAAATTTCAGAGTAATTCATTTCATATTCAAAAAGCTGAAAGAAATGTATTTGTGGAGGTTATCAAAAACTTTCACACAAAAAACATTTATTACCAAATTAAACAATCTTATGTTATATATATATATATATATATATATATATATATAATAACGAAGTAAAAAAGACCGATTTCTTTAACAGCTTTAATTTGTTAGTTTCAAATATTTTCCTTTATATAATTTATCTATTTTACCTTTTAATTCTTCTTCTACTACCTTTTTCTTATATTTATTCTTAGTAGGGAACACACAAGTGAAGTAAAAATTGGGAAAAGAATAGGTACTGCAATGGAATCTTAAACAAACATGAACTGAAGAATTTGCTGTATATTCCTTTGTTATTTTTTTAAAACATTAATGGGAAGTCAAGTTTGGTGAACCACAGACGTCCGTTTATTTACAAAGAGTTTTATACGAAATTTACTATCTTTAACCTAAAAAATGTAACAAGTCCTTATTGACGTATGAAAGTCACATGTCTAAAAAGTGATACATCTGGAATTATATATAGTTACCATAACGTAACGTTAAAAAGTAATATTGTTATATGGGGATAATTAATATTCATTTGGGTATTATTTTGGAAGGAAAAATGCTGTAACTCTTCGCTCTTACGTACTAACAATAGTAACAAATATCAAATATAGAAGGGAGAGATCAAGTCAAGGCCCTAAATATCAAATATGAGGACGTAAGTTAGTATACGCAATCAAGTTGACGCTATAGCCAAGTTATCATGACAGGAAAAAAAATAAGAGGAAATAACCAAATAATAAAAACGCAAGAATTTTGATGAAAGTGCTTCATAGAATGCTTAAAAAAAAGGTCTAAGTCAGCAATAATATTATTGTAGTTGTGCTGACTTGAAGCTTTGTGAAGTCTGCACGAACAATTATAACCTAGACCTTTAGCCTGTCTCTAATGGCAACAGGGTGTTTATTGATACTAACATACAACTCTTCACATGGCATTCTTGTGTATAGAATTATTTTCAATACAAAGAAAATAGGGAAAATTTTCCTCATATTTTAATTTACAATCAATTAGTCCAAAAATAATAGGCTAAGATTCAACATCCAATTCCAATAGGTTCTCGAAATTACTATTTAATTTTTAAAAAAGATTGCTCAAACTTTTAAGTTAATTTTTGAATCATGACTTAAATATTAATTAGTTCAACAAACCAAATCCATTTGGGTGGTGAAAATTAGATTTTTAACAAGTTTAAATATGTGGGTTTAAATTAGGAATTTGATTTTGTGAGAAATTTGGAGTGGGTGTTATTTAGACTTGTTAGAAAAGTATAAGGAGGTTGTATATAAAATTTGAAGTCATTTAATGGAGATTTGGATTGGTTTTGAACAAGAATTACAACTGCAAATCGTGGGCGAAATTCGCATATAGACGCTTGTATAAATGTGTATAAAATTATATAATAGTGTATTAGACGTGTTTATACTATAGGTGTTAATCGGGCCGGGCTGACCCGCTAACAACCCGGTTCAACCCGGGCAGCCCGATCCAGCCCGTTACTATAGCGACTAGAGCGGGTTGGGCGGGGGGCGGGCTATTAACGTTAAGTTTTTTTTAACGGGTATCTGAACCCGCTACAACCCTTAACGGGTTCTTAATGGGCTACAGCCCGGTTCAGCCCGTTAACCCGATTTTTTTTTTTAAAATCTGCACGCTATAGAAAAATATAACTTAATTTAAAAAATAATAATATTAAGCCCGACCCGCCCGAGCCCGTTAAGCCCGAACCCGTACGGGCCCTATAGAACCCGAAAAATCCCAGCCCGCCACCAACCCGTTAACCCCAGCCCGCCCCGAAACCGAACGAGCTGACACTTTTTGTGTTCAGCCCTCCCAGCCCGCCCTATAAACGCCCTTAGTTTATACACTCATATACACTGTTATACAAGATTATACATAACTATACAAAAAACTGACTTCGTCTTATTCCTTGCGTCTTTTCTGAAATTTAGCTCAAATCTTGCTCAAATCTACTCCAAATTTAAATTTTGAAGTCCATTTGATATTTTCAATCGATTGCAACACCACCCAATCCATACAACTAACAATCTCAAAAAATCCTATTTTCAAAAGCAAAGCTTTGATTGGCCTCCAATGGTGAACTTCTACACTTTAATTTTCTTACATTGCAACTAGGTGACACAACGGGAGAAGCAGAAAATACACGGCCCCTTGAAGCATATGTAGAAGATGTGAGAAGAAGAGAGAGTGAAAGCAATGTTTGTGAGAACACAATGTTAACTCCATAGCTTTTAGAAGCAATGGTTGTAAGAACACATGTTTTGAATTTGCTAGTGCTTTCAAAATATGTACAATATGGGCTAGGTCGGGTAAAACTTAAAAACATGGGCCATTTTTTATTTCATGTAATTCTTTCAAGAAAATAAAGTTTAGTGGTATTATTTGTGGCAACCTCTTTAGTCGCCACAAAAAATAATACTCAGTTTAATATTAGTTACTGCTAGAACACTACAGGAAATAAGGTTTTCAATTGCGGCGACCTTTGTAGTCGCCACCTAAAGTAGTTTCGAAGTCGCCCATGGAGCGGCAACCTATCTTTTTGTGGCACTTTGTTTACCATTTGGGTGACTATGCTAACACACGCAGGCATAAGGTGATGATAGTTTGTGGCTTCACCCGTCGCCACTAAAAGTAGTGCCCCTACCTAGTTGTGACATTTTTCAATTTAGTGGCGACTAGTGGTCGCCACAAGCTTCAACTCACTTAAACACATAGAGCATAGGGTTTACAGTGACGACGTTCGTGGCAACATTATAAGTCGCCACCAAAAGTAGTGCCATTGTCGCCTTGGCACTTTTTTTAGCTTTGTGGCGACTTGTTGCCGTCACAAAGCTGAAGCCAAGTAAATTATTCTTTAAAGTGTTACTTTCTCATAGAATATATTGGCTAATCAAAAATATTTTTATTTTACATATAAATTTTGTAATTTTTTGTCTATTAAAGCTTGTACCAATGTGCATTCCATCCGCTTGTGGTGACTGATCTCACCACAAAAAGGAAAACAAATGCGCCACAAATATATAACAGTACTTTAGTGGCGACTAAGAAAGTCGCCATATTACGTCGTCACAAGCCTATTCCTGTAGTGAATCATACTAATTAATTGCAAATATAATTAGCATTACAAACTGAACTAATTACAAATATATAGTTGCATAGGTGGATACCTCTCTTAGAAGCCTATACTCAGTTACTCACACACATCATATATTTGACAAGATATTGACAATAACATGATTATTGCAACTTTCAGCAACGAGTCAGTTCATACAAAACTCTAGAATTGTGGGTGAAAAAAAATTAAATTACAAATGATATATTTTAAACAAACCTTTAAGCAGGAAAATACATCATTTTCTTTCATTCTTTGAATAAAACCTAAGAACTACATAGAAGAAAAGACGATAGAGAACTCCCCAAGCCAACAGGATCACAATATCCAGCCATATATTCTCCTTTGTAATGTCCATAGAAAACAGAACATCTTCTCCAATCAATGTGCAATTTTGTGGCAAATCACCTCTAGAGATTGCAGTATTGTGCAATGGACTAATCTTCAGATCACCTAAAGGACCAGGTGAAAGATCTGCAAGGTCACCATTGTAACAATGTTTTGTGCCTTTGAATTCATTAATCAACAATGCTTCAAATGGATATTTGATTGCTGAAATATAATGCAGCCATCTCCAAACCAAAGGAATCTGAGTTCTCTTCAAGAAGAATCCACATGTTAGGAAAAAAAGAGCTGTGGTAGCTATAACAATCGCGTACCCCGTGATGTAACTTGGAACAAGTGCGCTAACTAACATCACATATGCATTGCTAGTTATGAGTGAAGAGTAAAGTATAAGCCAAAAGCTAAGAATGCTGCTGTTTAGGCGAAGAATGTATTGTGTTATGCCAGCAAATGTGAAGCCTTGGATCGCGAAAAAAGGGAGGTATACGATAAGTGAAGAAATGACATAGGAAGATGCTCTATAAGCGTTATGAGAAGTCTCGCGAATGAAGATGAATCTTTCTTGAATGAAAGTAGGAACAGCATCATTCGACGAGAAAAAGACTAGGCAAATGGTGAAAATGTAGAAGTTGAGGAGGTGGTTGATTGTTTTGAAGTTAAAATGACTTAGCCTTTGGAAGAAGGAAGACAGGACAAGTCCCATGACTGTTAAAACAATTTCACGAGAGAGGAAGAGTTCAGGAGTGCGAATCACATTCAATGTGGTACGCCATGAGAGAACTAAAACTTCTCTAATCCATGGATTTGCAAATTTGTGCCTGTGAATCGGCTCGTCAAGTACTTCTTCAATTTCAAATATTTCTTCATAAGATGGATTATATGATGAGTGATCAATTCCTTCTCGTCCCGGGGTAAAGATTGCTGAAGCTGCTGGAGTTATAACATGACGTGAAGGTGTTTGTTGAGTCATTGAGAATTGACCTGAGGACATGCTTGATTTAAAACCAGAAAAAGTATTTTGTACTCTATTGTTATTCCATGTTGGTGGACGGCGAGGAGTTCCTTTAACACCGTTGTATAGCCAAACTGAGAAATCTTTGTAGAAATGAGAAGCCAAACGTGGATGAACCCCACTCTGCATACTCATAGGTGTTTGTGGTACCTTCCGTTCCAACGAGTTGTCAAAATCTTCCTCATCGTCCTCGTCATCATAACCATAATTATTAACATCAGATTCAGACTGATCTTTAGGATCTCTTTGGGAATTCATGTTTCCATTGGCCGAAAAATGAGAGCTGCGAAGGCTGATATGTTTGGTCCAGGGTGACTTTGCATAAGGAGTACGATGATTTTTTGGTGTTTTGGGTGGTTTCCGGAGAGGGGTTTTTGCAGCTTGATCAGGTTTGATGCCATCCCTTTGATACAAGACAAGGGGATCAAGCCCCACAGTTGATTCGTCGTACTCTTTGATCACATCTAAGAGGTACTCTAAGCTGTTTTCACCATCTGGAACTGGTCTTGCAAAACCAGCTAGAAAAGCTGCTACACCTGTTGGACTTCCCAAATATACAAGTCTTCCCCTGCATGATGATATACTATAGTTACAGAGATGTCATATCATGTTTTAAGACCACAAAGTTATAAGGGTACTTTGGTATGTGCTAAATATTTTCTTTTTTAAACTCCGTCTCCAGTTAAACACCTTTACACAATGAAAAAGAGCAAGTAGATAGTCTTTTTTTATTTCAACAGAGAAATATGTGTTTTAATGCTTGAGCATAGTAAAACTAGCAAGGTCAATTAATGATGGACAAAAGTTAGTAGTACCTCGCAAGGACTGTGATCCGATCAAGGAGCATTTGGATTCTGTAAGAAGGCTGGTGGATGGTCATGAGGACTATGCTACCACTTTTAGCGATGTCTTTCACTTTCTCAACCACACTAAAAGCACTCGTAGAATCAAGACCTGATGTAGGTTCATCGAGAAACAAGAGAGATGGCTTATGGATTATGTCAATCCCAATTGAGACTCTCCGACGTTCTCCCCCTGACACCCCTCTTCTTCCTTCATCTCCTATGTACGTGTGCGTTGCACTCTGCACAGACACATAATAAGTTTAACTTATATACACCGACAATGTAGAATAACTTCTATATTATCAGCTCAGGTCATCTAAAGTGTAAAGCAGGCAACTTGCTGTCAGTATACATTAGCTAAATCCAAATTTTTGGTTCATAATGGAGCTTATTTAGGGATGTGGGGTGAAAAATGAGGAAATTACTGAGTCTTGACATACCGTTAGGCCTAATTGTTCGAGAAGTTCATGAACTCTTTTCTTCTTCTCAGCTCTAGATATTGAAGGTGGAAGCCTGACTTCAGCTGCAAACATGAACGTTTCGAAAACTGTCAGCATAGGAAAGAGCTGATCATCTTGCATTACATATGAGGAGATCATCTTCATGTAACTTGTTGTCACCTGCACATCATAATCAGCCCTTAATACAAGAAATAGTCTAAAGAGAACAGAATTGGAGAACGAATAAAGATAAGAAAAAAAGGCAGTCGGTTGCACTAAGCTCCCCTATGCGCGGGTCTGGGCAGGACCACAAGTGTCTATTGTATCGTATGCAGCTTTACGGGTTGTTTCAACGGCTTCAACCGTGACCTCCTGGTCATGTGCTAGCAACTTTACCGTTTAATGAATTTAGAGAAAGTTACTGAATTAAAGACTTAACTGGTTTGCCATCAATTCTGACGGTTCCTTCAAGACTTCCACGAGCAATTCGACCAGCCAAAGCATCAAGAAAAGTGGATTTTCCAGCACCACTAGGTCCCATAATAGCCATGATTTCACCTCTCAAGGCTTGTCCAGATATATCATTAAGAAGATAAGCTTCCTTATTTATCCAAACACCATCTTTCTTTACTTTTTTGGTGACACTATAAGAAAGATTATTGAACTCAAGACCATGTCCTGGAATTAGCTTGCGAGTTGGCTGCTTCGCCAAATTAGTACCATTGATCTTATTCAATTGTGCAGATTTGTCCAAGTCCAGCAAACTCTCTAAACTCCTGTTCTTATCTGTCCGCTTAAACTTTGCCATTTGATTTTCTGAAGCTACACTTATTTTACCCCTTCTTTTTCTGAACTTAGTTCATTAGTTGCTAAGTTCTCGTCAAGTTTTATATATGCAGTGGATCGAGAAATTGAGATTTGGACAAAAAATGGGACGGCTAAAACAAAAACAAATTGGAATGTAGTTGGTTGTGATATACAGCTGGTGCGAGAGAGATTGAAGGCGGTAAGTTTTATACAAAGTTGTATTTTTCGTTTTACTCTTTTTTGGCCTATGTCCTTTTTTCACTTTGGTTTTGTCGTTGGTTTGCTTTGATCATGTCGGAGTGTCATATTTTGTCTAATAGTTTGTGGTGACAAATGTTCTTGTTTTGTTTTGCGTACTAAGTCAGAATTTGAAGTTTGTGAGTTTATGATTTTAGTTCTTTTTAAGTTCAAACTTAATAATTTGTACGTATTTAATGAATTTTTTAAGACAAATATAAGATTTGGACCGATGCTACTGAGTTCGGTTGAAACCGTTGCCCAAGGGCGGGCTCTGCCCAAGAGTATGTGGAGTCCGGAACCTAAATGTGATCTTTTGGACTCAAAAGACCGAAATAAGTGTAAAGGGCGCTATACCTTAACGGTCGTTTTGGACGTTAAGGTATAGCACCTTTTAAAAGTGACTGGTGAGTATAGCTTATTAATAAAGCGCGCTATATTAATTTTGTGGGTCCACCAATAACTCTTATGCGCTTAATTGACATATAACTCCCTTTAAAAAGGCGTTATACCTCAAAAAATTTGATCCCCCGGGCTGGGCATTGCCTTATTTATAGGCGTTCAGGATTTTGCAAAAATCCATTCAGGAATATTCTCCACTCCTGTTAAATTTTTCTTCTTGTTAAATTCTCAAGTATTTTGTCATAATGTCTGAAGGGCGAAAAGTAATGGTTACATTATATTGGGGGGGG
>ML257273.1:15781-37646 GCA_005239495.1 Nicotiana undulata
GTAATTTTTTTTGGGGGGGGGGGGGGAGGTTGTGGTGGCGAATAACTCAGTTTGTGGTGGCGAATAACTCAGTAACCTATAGTTTATCTCCACAGTGTCATGTTAAGTTGCCACTTACAATGGAGTACGATACATTGGTGTCGTTGTTATGTAAAAAATGTGAGGAAACGTTTGGTGAACCTTAAAGTAACCGGAAGATATCCGCATTCTCTCACTCCACAAGGGGTTGTTTGTTACGCGGAGTTTAACAACGAGGATGATCAAACCTTGAGTGATGTTTTGAGGACTCCGGATGAATACCGGAAATTTCTTTTGATAAAAATGTTGGAAATGTACGTGAAGGTTGAAGATGTTCGCAATAATGAGGTTGCGCAAAGCAAGGATAACCCTTAGTCATCAGGTGGTTATTTTGGAGTAGTTTTTGCCGAACAGGTTCTGGTTGAAAGAGTTTGGCCTGATTTAAACTTATCTCCACGGGCGAATGAGGAGCGAGAAAATAATTCTCCTACTTTACATAATCCACAAGACGAGTGGTAAATTTCAATTACGATGTTTATTTTTGTTGTATTGAATTTGTATTAGCACTCATATATTCCACAGGGAGTATCGGCCATATATGAATTTTACAAGTTATGAACCCACGCCCAGTTGGAATATGCGTAATTCTGGTGTGTTGGATCATGATGGTCCATCCGGGAGCCATCATCAACAGGATAATGTCCATCATGGAATGTCAACACATTACGACATGTAAGTGAAGTGATATAGCTATATGTAAAGTATTTATCAGTTTGTGTAGCTTATTATTTTGTTGTTTTTTATAGTGAAAACGAGCAAGTTGAACCGCCTGTCCTGACTCAATTTCCCGAAGACGACATATTTAATCGGGATCTGGCAAATGCACACATGAAGAGAACAGTGATTATGATAACAATACCGATGAGTCCGGAGATGACACACCCATCCCTGATGAGGGTGATGATGATGAGGAAGAAAATGATGGACCTGATTTGACGAGGGAGCATGCTCCACCCCCGTTAGACCAAGAGTGTACGAGTCCCAAGTGTCGTTTCATTCAAGGGAGATTCCCTACCTTGATCATTTTCAAAGTATGTCGGACGTGGATGCCCTTACAAGGGATTTTAACGAAATTCGGGCAGCAATGTGGGATGAGTCTCGACCAACGGTGCTGTCAAAGGGCATGCCTTTTCCTGATAAAATGCGCATAAGTAGGGCGGTGAAAATGTACAGCGTAAAAGAGTGTCGTAAGATGACGGTATGGGAGTCAACTACGGAGGTATACAAAGTTGTTTGTCGTAGATGGTTTACGGGTTGTCATTGGATGTTATGTGCGAGCAAGAAGAACACATGTATGTGGAAAGTGGGTAAATACATTGCCACCCACACTTGTGAAATGGATACATTCAATGGGAATCACTACAACTTGGATATTGACTTGATTTCTCTTATCCTGATTCCACACATTGAAGTGTCCATAAGGTACAAGACCAAAGAGTGCATTACATCCGTCCACCAGGAATATGGTTGTACCATTACCAAAAGAAAGGCATTTCTCGGGCGCAAACGTGCGTTTGAAATTGTTTATGGTAACTGGGGTAAGTCATTTGCAGCTCTACTTGTATTGGTAAAAAGGAGTCTCACACGTAAGCTGACCCTTAGCAATTCAGCTAGTTACGTGGATCAAGGAAAACGTGATAGCTGGATACGATTCTACAAAAAGGCACGGAACGAAGAGGCACGGTTTGATAAACCTTCGAGTTCATCAGTCACGGGAAATTCAACCCACTCAAGATAAGGAAGAGACACGGTCAGAGCGAATCCGAACAAAGCTACGGGCAGATTCGAGAATCTTTAATTAATGACCTTTACGTTATGTAACTTTCTCAGAACAGTTACGGTCATCTTTTGTAATGCCTCATTAATGTAATAATTAGCCATTAATGATTGATCATTGTAAGAATCATACGTTGTATCACGAAACCCTCTATATAAGGGAAGAAAATGTAACCCACAGAGAGATCTGAAGGAGGAATACAATCTACTTTGCTTTTTCTATATTCTACAATATTGTATATTACTCGTTTTTCTTTATTTAGTATTATTTCCTTGATTATCAGTAACCCGTGTTCATCCTAAAAATAGCTTTGGTCAAAGAATCTAATTCCTTGGTTAAACAAATTGGTTCCGTTATCGGGAATCTGATAATCTTAGTTTGCTTTCCAATCGATATCCTTTAAACTATGTCGAATTCCAACGACAACAACAACCAGCAGAGGAGTGGAACCCCAATTCCATCACCTCAAGGAACCCCTCGTGTTTCAAGGGAACCCTCCCCAGAAAGATCTGAAAACAAGCGCAATAATAATTAGCAAACGGTAGAACAAGATCGAATAAGTCAAATGATTGCAGAATAAGTGGGACAAGCTTTGCAAGAATTTTCAAGGGGACTCCCAACAGCACCACCTGCACCACTGACACCACCTCCAAACAACACGGTCACCGGGGAAAATCCCCAATCTGGATTGATAAACTCAGCAAGGGGCGACACCCCTAACGAATCTCTCGAAGCGGGACCAGGTATGACTAATAACTCTGAATTACAGAATTTACTGCTAACCATGCAGAAACAGATGAAGGAACAAAACGATTGCATCGAGCAGATTCCTGGAGTACCGCATATTATCAAAGGCATTGATGTTGATAGGTATTCTCAACAAACCTTGGAAGCCAAGTGAAGCACCCTTGCCTATACCCAAGAAGTTTAAAATGCCTGACGTTCCCAAATATGATGGAACAACTGACCCACGCGATCATGCAACCGCTTTTACTACTGGAGTAAAAGGCAATGACTTAACAAAACAGGAGATTGAATCAGTCCTTGTCAAAAAATTTGGAGAAACACTCACCAAAGGAGCTCTAACCTGGTATTCTCTACTCCCTGAAAATTCTATTGACTCTTTTGCTCAGCTTGCAGATTCATTTATAAAAGCACACTCTGGTGCATAAAAAGTTGAGAAAAAAATGGAAGACATATTCAAAATAAAACAAGGAGACACGGAATTATTCCGTGAGTTTGTAGACAGGTTTCAACGAGAAAGAATGCAATTACCCAGGGTGCCAGATAATTGGGCAGCCATGGCATTTGCAAGCAACCTAAACGATAAAAGCTTAGAAGCCACGAGACGACTCAAGGAAAGTCTAAGATAATTCCCAGCTACAACGTGGAACGATGTATATAACAGGTATATTACTAAACTCAAAATGGAAGAAGATATCATTTCTCGTTCAAGAAATGAAGATCATTCCAGATCCAGACGTCCTGAATCAGAGAGAAGATCGGGTAAAAATAGGTACGATCCTTACTTAGGACCCTCGGGACGTGAAACACGTCCCATGTTTGAAAACACTAGGTCAGACTATAGACCACCAGGAAGTGATGTAGGCTCATCCTCATCTAGATCCAGAAAAGATTGAGATGAACGACTTAGAGGTAATGCCCGAATTGGGATCATACCTTTAATGTAAGTACTACTGAGCTTGTCTCAATATTGAGAAATATGGGAGACAAGGTTAAGTGGCCCAAAGAGATGCGATCGAATCCAAATAAAAGGAACCCAGATCACTGGTGTGAATTCCATAACGATCATGGGCACAGGACTGCAGATTTTTACAAGGTGAAATAGAACACTTATTGAAACGGGGCTATTTAACAGAATTGTTTAGTGATAAAGGTAAACAGGCATATATGAAGAACACACAGGAGCCCCCAAAGCCTCCTTCTCCAAAGCGAACCGTCAATGTGATACATGGAGGAGAGGAAGTAAACGGAATAGTTTGCCAATTAGCGTCAAAGGTCACAACTACCCACGAAAAGCGGGTTCGAGAAGATCCAACTGAAGATGAAATAACCTTTGACGATGCAGATTTTGGTGGACTAATGCTTCCTCATAATGATGCCCTGGTAATATCCTTACTCATTCATGACACTAACGTTAAAAGAGTGTTGAGTGATCCAGGTAGTTCAGTCAATATCATCTTGTTAAGAGTCGTGGAAGAAATGCTAATGGGAAATCAGGTGATCCCAAAGGAACGAGCCATATCAATGTTTGATAACTCTACGGTGATAACCAAAGGAGAGATTGAACTTAGCACTTACGCTGAGGGAGTAGTTAAAAGCACTAAATTCCAAGTCATTGATACTGACATGGCTTATAATGTGATTATGGGAAGGCCTTGGATCCATAATGAAAGCAATACCATCTACCTTACACCAGGTAATCAAATTTCCCTCAGAATGGGGAATTAGACAAATTAGAGGTGATCAACTGACCTCCGAAAATATAAATTATGTGGCACTTTATAACAAAAAAGGGACGGAAGAACCAGAAGATAGAGAAATCTTCCAAACGGATGTCTCTGGCCAATCAGGTAGGGAAAAAACTACTAACCAAATAGATACGAAAGAAGTAAATATTCAAACAGGTACGGAAAGAGAAACCCGTGAAAAGGAGGATTCAGTCACCATGGAAGATGCGTCGGACCATATAGATGTGGATTCTAGACCGAACGTCATTCATGAACTAGAAAAAGACGAACACGTCAAAACAACTACGGAAGAGCTCGAAGTTGTTCCATTGTTTGAACAAAAACCTGAACGAAAGGTGTATGTAGGCACGAGGCTGAGTCCCGATCGAAAAGGTATATTGATTGACTATTTAAAGGTTAATGCAGACTGTTTTGCGTGGTCCTATTCATATATGACAGGTATCCCACAAGAAGTGATGACTCACAAACTAAATGAAGATCCATCCTTCGTACCTGTTAAACAGAAAAAAAGAAAGCAAGGACCATTCAAGAACCAAGTGATTGACGAAGAAGTTCAAAAACTCTTGAAAATTGGTTCGATACGGGAGGTAAAGTACTCTAACTGGTTAGCTAACACTGTGGTGGTACCTAAAAAAAATGGCAAATGGAGAGTATGTGTAGATTATACTGATTTAAATAAAGCATGCCCCAAAGATTCATTCCCATTACCACATATAGATCAAATGATTGATGCCACTGCAGGTCATGAATTATTAAGCTTTCTAGATGCATATTCTGGTTATAATCAGATTAAAATGGATCCCTCAGATGAGGAAAAAACCTCCTTCATTACGAATAGGGGGACTTACTGTTATAAAGTTATGCCTTTTGGCTTGAAAAATGCTAGAGCCACCTATCAAAGGTTAGTGACTAAAATGTTCCAAGAACATCTAGGAAAAATGATGGAAGTTTATATTGATGATATGTTGGTAAAATCAACACAAGCGGGAGACCATTTCCAGCATCTCTCTACTACTTTTGATATTTTACGCAGATATAATATGAAGCTAAATCCAGAAAAATGCGCTTTTGGAGTGCAATCAGGTAAATTTTTGGGTTTCCTTGTATCGAACAGAGGAATAGAGGTAAATCCCGCTCAAATTAAAGATATAGAAGAAACACTTGATATTTTGACAAATAAAAAAGAAGTTCAACGGCTAACAGGGAGAATAGCAGCTTTGGGAAGATTTATTTCTAAGTCTTCCGAAAAAAGTTTTAAATTCTTTTCAGTTCTTAAAAAGCAGAATCAATTTGAATGGACTGAAGAATGTCAACAAGCCCTCAAAATTCTGAAGATTTATCTATCAAAACTACCGCTACTTTCAAAGCCAAAAGAAGGTGAAAGATTGTATATCTACCTAGCTGTCTCAGAAATTGCTGTAAGTGCAGTACTGGTAAGAGAAGGAAAAGGTAAGCAATCACCCATTTATTATGTAAGTAAAATCTTACTAGATGCTGAAACTAGATATCCACATCTATAGAAGTTAGCCTTGGCTTTAATAATGGCATCAAGAAAATTACGTCCTTATTTTTAATGTCATCCAATCACTGTCGTGACTTCATATCCTTTAAGAAATATTTTACATAAGCAAGAATTGTCAGGAAGGTTAGCCAAATGGGACATAGAATTAAGTGAGCATGAAATAATATATTAGCCTAGAACAACAATTTAAGTCTCAAATATTAGCTGATTTTGTTGCTAACTTTAGCAACAGCATTACCCCTGAGGTAGAAAAAGAGTTACAACTCTTTAACGGAGTTAATCCAGGTCTATGGACCCTATTTACGGATGGCTCTTCCAATATAAAAGGTGCCGGTTTAGGCATAGTCTTACTATCACCCACAGGTGAAAAGACACGGCAAGCTATTAAATATTATCCTATAACTAACAATGAAACAGAGTACGAGGATGTCATTGCAGGCCTAGAACTGGAACGAGAACTATCAATTGAGCAAATCGTAATCAACAGCGATTCTCAACTGGTAGTAAATCAAATGCAGGGGACTTACATCGCTCGAGAAACTCGGATGCAACAGTATCTAGAAAAGGCACGAGAGCTCGTGAGACAATTCAAAACATGGAAGGTAGTACAAATACCTAGAGAAGAAAACGCAGAGGCAGATGCACTAGAAAATCTCGCAGTAGTTACAGAAGTAACAAATAAAGACAACACAATTTTCATCCATATCTTCCATTCAGCAATCGACCAAGACAGAAATGAGGTAACTTTCAACAATTTAACTTGGGATTGGAGAAACAAAATCCTCAATTTTTTGCAGAATGGTACCATACCTGAAGACAAGAAAGCAGCTCAAGCACTTTGCCGCAAAGTTGCACGATACTGCCTCATTCGCAATTCACTGTATCACAAAATAGTCGGAGGACCCCTAGCTAAATGCCTCGGACCTAGTCAAACGGAGTTCGTGATAAGAGAAGTCCATGAAGGACACTGTGGAAATCATTTAGGAACAAGATCCTTGGTAAAAACCCTAATCAGAGCCGGATATTATTGGCCTAAGATGGAAGAGGATGCCGAAAACTTCGTATCCAAATGCGATAGGTGCCAGAGGTTCGCCAATAATATGCATAGACCAGCAGAACTGTTGCATCCAATCATATCACCATGACCCTTCATGAAATGGGGAATGGATATAGTGGGACCTCTTCCCCCAGCCAAAGGACAGGTGCAATTTCTGCTCGTGCTTACTGAAATTTCACAAAATGGGTAGAAGCAGAAGCATTCAAACATGTGCGGGAAAAGGAAGTTAAAAGCTTCTTATGGCGAAACATAATATGCCGTTTTGGGATACCGAAGGAGATCGTGTGTGATAATGGCCCACAATTTATAGGCTCTCAAATCACAGAATTCTTTGAAAGTTGGCAAATTAAACGGATTACCTCAACGCCATATCATCCTGTGGATAATGGACAAGCTGAGTCAACGAATAAAATCATCATCAACAACATAAATAAGCGGTTAGATAAAGCCAAAGGGAATTGGCCTGATGAATTACCAGCGGTACTATGGGAATACAGAACAACATCAAAAACGGCCACGGGAGAAACACCCTTCCCACTTCTTTATGGCTCAGAAGCGTTAATACCCGTGAAAATTGGCGAACCAAGCATAAGGGTTATAACAGCTACGGAACAGATAAATGATGATAAACTAAAGACTAATCTGGATCTGCTCGAACCACGAAGGGAAGCAACATTAATACAGATGGCAGCTCAAAATCAAATCATAGAGAGATACTACAACCGTAAAGCTCATCTCAGATACTTCAAGATTGGGGACTTCGTACTTAAAAAAGTCTTTCAATCAACAAAAGAGGCAGGTGAAGGAAAGCTAAGTCCAAATTGGGAAGGACCTTATAAAGTTCGAGGCATAGCTGGGGAGGGCGCCTATGAGTTGGAAGTCATGGACAACAGATTCTACCAACAAGCTGGAACGCCATCCACTTGAAGAAGTACTACTTCTAAGGAAAAGAAATATCCCCGGTCAGGTATCACACGTTCGATTTTATTTTGAATATTTAAAATTTTACTAACTTTTTTAGATGATAGGCATGAAGCTAAACCATCACCAGATGATGATATTAGACCTGCAAAGACGCGAGGAAATAACAAAATTCCCGGTCTAGGGTTACACTTTCTGATGGACGTTTTAAAGGGTTAAGTAGTCATCATCCAAAAAGCTATATACCTTCGAGACCCGCACGTTTTTCCTTTTCATGGAAAGGATCGCAAAGAAGGAATAATCAAGTGCTCGAGATTTCATTCTTCAAAGCTCAAACACTTGGGGAACTATACAATATGAAAGGCTAAAACGAAGAAAAGAAGACTGTTGAAAGTCAAAGATTGAGCCTGAAGATTCATCTACCCAGCAAGTCAAGTGATACGAGCAAAATTGAAAGAACTGAAGACTCCAGCACAAGACTCCAATATAAAGCCTAAAATTCAAAAACCTTCGAACTATATGTTCAGGTTAAAAGGCAAAGTATTAGCTACGAGGAAGAAATGTACATCTTTATACTTATTCAAAACTGTTGTAACAAAAACAGTTAAGAGAAAAATGTCATCATCATTGTACTTATTCAAAAACTGTTATGATTAAAAATAGTTACGAAATCGATGTACTCATATAGAAAACTGTTAAGGATGAAAGATCAAAATCCTTGTATTTGTTCAAAAGATTGTTATCAAATAAAACAGTTACGGATGAAAAAGCATTTCCCTTGTACTTATTAAAAACTGTTATCAACAAAAACAGTTATGGGTAAAAAAACCAATCATTATAAAAACAATTACTAATGGAAAACAGTTGTTTCCTTGTATTAACTCGGAAAAAAACTGTTACTTATGAAAAACAGTTACGAAATACAAATGTATATCAAATCTGTTAAATGAAAATAGTTGCAACATGAGTTTTAGACGATAATCGGAACACATGTAAAATGTCGAGGAAGTCCAAATAAAAAACTTCCCTCAGAAAACATTCTTAAACATGTAAAAAATTCCTATCACTCTATTGCATTACTATGAAGTTCAGACGTCTTCTTCATTAAGTATTTATCAAAAAGGGCCTTATTTTCATAAACAAAGCCTATTATAAACAAGGCTTAAACACCGTGCCTACTATAAAAAGGTTCGGGTGATTTTAGCATTTTCATGCGAAAGTTCTGAGGTAAAACTAAAAACCTCAAAAATCGAAACGTGCAAAAGACTTAAGAGTAAAACAGAAACTCAAAGCAAAAAAGTCATAAATTGAATTCATACCAAAAAGAGCGGCTAAGTAAGAACTAAGTACTAACTAGTACTTAGCCGCATATAGTATTTACATTTTTCATGCCCCTAAGTTGTCAATTGGGGACTTTAAAGAGATCCAAATTTACCCCTGATGAAGCTGGGGGTAACCACCAATCCAATTAAAAAAAGGGGGAGTGAACCAAAGTTTTAATCTTCTTGAGGAGGAGGATTGTCTTCTTCATCGGCAGAAGGAACGGGAGTAACTCGGGACGGAGAGGCATGAGCGGCAGAAGTCTCACCATCAGGTGAAGAGAGATTAAGACCTTGTTGAGCCTTCTCCATGGCTTCCTTGGTTTTAGCTATTTCAGCGCTAAGGTTGAAACCCTCTTGACTCACTTCCGTCAATGTGTCAAGGCGAGAATTCATATATGCCCAGCTCACATTAACAGTAGACGCCTCTTCGAGATCTTCATAATCCCTTGCCCAAAGTTGAAGCTCGGCCTTTAGTCCATCCTTTTCCGCTTCACAACCTCATGGGCAGCCCTCAAAGGCACAATCGACTCCTCCAGAGTTTGAACTTGATCTAACGCAATACGCAACTCTTCTTGAGTCCGAGAGAGAGATTGCACGAGCTCACCAGAATATTCTTCCTTTTGCCCTAACAAATCCTTCAAATTCCTAATCTCCTCCGAGGCTCGAGACAGTTGTTCAGCAAATGGATTCCAAAATGCTCTTGTCCTTATCAGCTTGATTGAAGAAGCTCTCTCCACAGCCAGTTCCGTTGCCATGATCCTCATTTGACGCTTCAAGGTATTACTTTTCCTTCAAGTTACCAAAATCAGCCTGCAACTCTTTCGTTTCTTGATCTGAATTTGATATCCTCTTCATAAGCTCCACACCAATAAGGTTGATCTACAAGAAGCAAAACCAATTAGATATGATAAATTATTTAGACATGGTAAAATTCATATGTGGGAATAGAATTGCATTTTACTTTCAAGGAGGTATGCACCACTTCATTGGCCCATGTAAGAGCTGTATGGCTAGCCAGCTTGGTTTTCTCCGTGGGACCTATCAAAGGTTTAAGCCATACCTCGGTCTCACCCGTCTTCTTGAAAAGACTTCCTCCAGCTGGAACTTCTATCATGACCCTCCGCATCTCCCTACTGGAAGATCCTACTTCCCTAACAGAAGGCATGGAAGCAGGCACGGAAGAAATAGCAACAGTCATGGAGGGTTGAGGAATTGAAGAAGCTGCGGGCAAAGAAGCAGGCAGGGAGGATTGAAGAGTTGAGGAAACCACGGGAGAAGCAACAGTAGAGGCCGTAATAGCCAAAGGAGTGGAAGAAACACGAGGAGCCAAGGAAACAACTTCTCTCAAAGAATCAGGAAAAATAGCAGCCAAGGGAACATCATCAGAGGCAAGGTCAAAACCTTCATGGAACAAGTACTCAACAGAATCATGAACAGGGGACTGTGAAATATCTTCTGAAGATGAGGGTCTAACTGCAGACACGTCTATCATGACCCTCCGCATCTCCCTACTGGAAGATCCTACTTCCCTAACAGAAGGCATGGAAGCAGGCACGGAAGGAATAGCAACAGTCATGGAGGGTTGAGGAATTGAAGAAGCTGCGGGCAAAGCAGCAGGCAGGGAGGATTGAAGATTTGAGGAAACCACGGGAGAAGCAACAGTAGAGGCCGTAATAGCCAAAGGAGTGGAAGAAACACGAGGAGCCAAGGAAACAACTTCTCTCAAAGAATCAGGAAAAACAACAGCCAAGGGAACATCATCAGAGGCAAGGTCAAAACCTTCATGGAACAAGTACTCAACAGAATCATGAACAGGGGACTGTGAAATATCTTCTGAAGATGAGGGTCTAACTGCAGATACGGAAGGCAAAGCCAAGGGTGTAGACGCATTGTCCAAAACCACCCGCCTTCTCCGTGACTTGTGCACTCACCAACCTTCCACGTCGAGGAAGACGAACCAACAAGAATCTCTTGAGCCTAGGTCAGATACATCTTCGGAACAGATGTAGCAGATACTCCACGGGCAGAAAATCCTATCAAAAAAAAGAAAGGTTAAGCAAGAAAGAAAAAAAAAGGCTCGAGTAAGAAAAGAAGTAAAAACAAAAGCTTCACTTAATGTGGGTCTTCACTTGCCAACCATACCTCCCAGCGAGGTACTTCCAAGATTTTTTTTCCGAAGGAGCAACAGGCAACAATCTTTCTACCCAATCACGGATACAAGAGACATTCTCAACATTACCCATGACTGCTGAAAATAGAAGAAACATATACGGTGTTAGTAAAAACACCTCAAATCAAAAAAGAAGAAAAAACAAATAGATGATAGATAAAGTATACTCACGTGCACGATTCCACTTCTCAGGGAAGGGAAGATTTTCTTCACCTACTAAACCAGCAGTGCCAACCCCTATCCTTATCATCTACGGGGGTTACCAACACTCTTTTACTCCGAGCAGCTAGAGTGAAAACCCCTTGACGAAATAGGGAAGGAGAGTAGAGATGAATGAGATGACTAAAAGTAAAAGGAACCGAGGCCAAATAAGCTAAACTCCTAAGACATGCGACAACTCGCCACACAAGCAGACCAACTTGTCCTAAACAGATATTGAAGAAACGACAAAACTCGATTATGACCAGATCAATGGGAGGTCTAAACCCTAAAGTGAAAGGGTACGTATAAACAAAAGAATATCCTGTCTTATAAGATGTAATTCTCTGATTACTATTTGGAATATGGACCGGGAAATCAGACCGCCAAGAACACTCCCTACGAACTAAAGAAATATGACCTTCAGTAATAATGGTTGGATATCTCTCGACACTATCAAGGGAAGAAGATTGATCCACAAGAACTTTATTGTCTCCAGTAAAGACCAATTCAGCCGGAATAATCTCATCAACTCTGGGTTCGCGTAGATGTTCATCTCTATCTCTAGACAAAGAACAAGAAGCCCTACCCCTAGGAGAAACTAAAGACCTAGCAGAAAGAGGGGAGACTATTCGAGAGGAAGAAGAGCATCTAGAAGGAGTAGATCCTAGACTCCTTAGTCTGCCACCCCTCCGACTCCTAGCCGGAGCAGAAGAAGGTGTTATGTTTTCTACATCTATTACTTTTCTGGGTTGATTTGAAGAAGACATGTCCACAACAGCAAGGGAAAATTCTTTACAAGTAAAAAAGACAAAGTGTTTCGTGAAAGTAAAGGAAAGAAGAAGGGTATTTATACTTAAGGGCAACCGTCAAATATGGAAAAAATAATGATGAAAAGTCATAATGGAAGGTGTCACTTCGGGACTGACACAACCACAAAAAGCCCTAAAAGACGCCGAATAATTGCAGAACCAATCCAAGAAAGACACATGGTATGGGCGTTAAATGGAAGTGACAAACGACGCCTATGTTTATAGAAAGATACAACGTTTCGAGGAAAAGCGACGGCAAAATATTCCCACCATAAATGTGTATCCACTTACCAAATATTAAGTGATAAATATATGGTAAGTGGGGGGACTATCTGTATTGGTAAAAAAGAGTCTCACACGTAAGTTGACCCTTAGCAATTCAGCTAGTTATGTGGATCAAGGAAAACGTGACAGCTGGATACGATTCTACAAAAAGGCACGGAACGAAGAGGCACGGTTTGATAAACCTTCGAGTTCATCAGTCACGGGAAATTCAACCCACTCAAGATAAGGAAGAGACACGGTCAGAGCGAATCCGGAAAAAGTCTACGGGCAAATTCTAGAATCAATAATTAATGACCTTTACGTTATGTAACTTTCTCACAACAGTTACGGTCATCTTTTGTAACGCCTCATTAATGTAATAACTAGCCACTAATGATATATCATTGTAAGAATCATACATTGTATCAAGAAACCCCCTATATAAGGGAAGAAAATGTAACCCACAAAGAGATCTGAAGGAGGAATACAATCTACTTTGCTTTTCTATATTCTACAATATTGTCTATTACTCGTTTCTCTTTATTTAGTATTATTTCCTTGATTATCAGTAACCCGTGTTCATCCTAAAAATAGCTTTGGTCAAAGAATCTAATTCTTTGGTTAAACACTACCCAGGTACATGATCGTATTGCAACACTTTAACCCCGGGACCATTATTGAATGGAAGCTTGAGCGGAGTCCAAGAATACCAGAATATATATTCAAATACGTGTTCTGGGCATTTAAACCAGCAATTGATGATTTTCTTCATTGCCGGACGGTACATCCATAGACGACACTCATGGCTATGGAAAGTATGATATTAAGTTGTTGATCGCCATTGCAGTAGATGCTAATGGACAAA
Organism: Nicotiana undulata; assembly: GCA_005239495.1. NCBI lineage: Eukaryota > Viridiplantae > Streptophyta > Magnoliopsida > Solanales > Solanaceae > Nicotiana > Nicotiana undulata. The sequence goes on from ML257273.1 coordinate 29,260, forward strand.
TATTTCCTTTAGCTTTTGCTATTTGTGACAATGAAAGACAAGAGACGTGGACGCTGTTTTTGAACCACTTGAAAGAGCACGTTGTCAAACAAAATTCATGTATTTGTCTAATATCTAATCGACATGGTGGTATTTTATGTTCTGTAGAGAATTTTCCTACATGGCAAGAACCGTATGCCTACCACCGTTACTGTATGAGGCACCTGAAGACCAATTTCCAGAAGGCACATCCCAACAAGGATCTGCATGATTTAATGTGGATGGCAGCAACATATCATCAAGAGCATAAATTCCGGAGGCACATGAAATCTATCAGGCAGGAAGATGAGACAACCTATCGTTGGTTACTGCGACATAAGACTGAAAAGTGGACTTTTCATGCGGATGACGACAGAAGATGGGGAGTTCTGACTATAAATATGTTAGAGTCTTTCAACGGGTTATTGAAGTCGGCACGAGGATTGCCTGTCACTGCCATGGTGCGGATGTCATTCAAGCAGATAACGGAGAGGTTTGTTGAAAGGGCTGCAACTGCAATATCATTGATGGAAAGGGGTGTTGAATTTATGCCATTGCCAATGAAAAGATTTGATAAATACAGGCGGTGATCACATTGGAATTCATTTTTACAATATGATCACGACCGAAATGTTTTTGAAGTTCACACTGCTATCCATCAAAACCGGGGGAATAATGTACACACCATAAATGAATCTAGAAAGTTATGCTCTTGTGAAAAATGGTCCATCTACCGCATGTCGTGCTCACATGCCATCATGTGCTTTCAACATACAGGTTTAGGGTCAACCAACTACGTTGATAAACAATATAAACACCTATAGTGGGCAGTTGCAGCCAGTGGGTGCTGAGCATTATTGGCCGCCGGAACCATTTGAATTATTGTTATATCAGTTAAGCGCAAAAGAGTTATTGGTGGACCCACAAAATATGTATAGCACGCTTTATAAATACGCTATACCTGCCAGTCTTGTCAAAGTCAGGTATAACGCCATTATGAGAGACGTTTTATATATACCGCACTTTTAAAAGGCGCTATATATAGTTTGGTTACTTTTTTTTTTACACTTATTTCGGTATTTTGAGTCCAAAAAGACCACATGTAGGTTCCAGACTCAGAGTATGTGTAGTATAAACAACGAAATATTTCTTGTTTTATTGTTTATGAAGAAGAGATATATCGTTTGTTCTTATTTCATGATATCACATACTAATAATATGAAGAATATTACAAAGAAAAAGTAGGGTACAAAGTAAAATAATAAATAAAAATGTACTTTAGGATATAAGATAATAAGATTATTTAATGATAAGGAAGGACAAAATAGAGAAAAAAATAAAATAATGGCGCGATCAACTAAATCATCATTACATAAAGTGATAGTTTTTGCGGTTATATAACAAATTTTACAATAGTATATAATAAAATTAAAATAACCATCAAAACAAACATTATATTTAGAATAACTATATAATATGAGCAGTATAATAACTTTCATTGTTGTTAGGTAAAATTATAAAAAATATTCAGCAACTTTGCAACAAAATCTATATCTATATATTATTAAAAGGAGAGGAAAAAATCCTCTCCTTAAACCAAGTGGCAGCCTAGAAAAAAGCCACATGGCATAAGTAGTTAATAATTAGTTATCGATATATTATTAAAAGGAGAGGGAAAAGCCCTCTCTTTAAATCAAGTGGCAACCTAGAAAAAAGTAATATGGCATAAGTAGTTAATAATTAGTTAGTTAGTTAGTTAATAATTAGTTAGTTAGTTAATAATTAGTTATTGGTTATGATTTTTTAAATTTAAATATCTATATAATAATATAAAAAAATATTTATAAAAAACAAAAAAAAAACAAATGACCACTCACATTGGAGTAATATGTTAATAATTTCTATTAACAATGTAATTAAACTAAAAATTAGATAATCTCCAACAAATTTGGAGATTCATAAATTATTATTTTTAAAAAGCAAAAAGAAAATGATAAAAAAAAGTCACAAAGAAATTAACTACTCAAACATGGATGAGGGTTGGTTTAAGTTAGTTAATTTCTTTGTTTTTTTTATAAATTATTGTCGTTTTTATTTTTAAAAATAGAAAGTGCATTTATTTTTTGAAATTTAGAAAATATCTATATATAATAAAAGGAGAGGCTAAAGCACATTATTAAGACAAGTGACATAACCACGAAAAGCCAAGTGTCATTATTAAGACAAAATAAATTACCTTTTTAACTAAGATAAACATTTTAAAATTTGAATTAATTGGTAACTCTATTTGAATTAATAAATATAGATATCTTATAATTAGTTATATTAAAATAAAAAATAATAATAACTACTCATACAAACTTGGGCGTAGTTTTAAGTTGGAGTTTTGAAGTTATTTTAAAATTAAAAAATGCAAAATAAGAAAAAATAAATTAGCTACAATAAAAAAACGAAAATATAAATAATAAAAAAACTACCTATTCAAGTTGGGGAATAGTTCAAGTTGGAGTTTACATTTATTTTGTAATAAAAAATTAAAATAAGAAAATAAAAAATTGCCAATTCAAATTGGAGTGTGGTTTCAATTTGGAGTTTTAAAATTATTTTAAATAAAAAACGGAAATAAAGAAATAAAAAGTTGCCAATTTAAATCTAGATATAATAAAATTAGAGGCAAAAACACATTATTAAGACAAGTGAAATAACCACAAAAAGCCAAGTGGCATTATGAAGACAAAATAAACTACCTTTTTAACTAAAAACCATTTTAAATTTTAAATTAATTAATTACTCTATTTGAATTAATAAATATAGATATCTTATAATTAGCTATATTAAAAAAATAAAAAAAATAAAAAAAATAACTGCTCATTCAAATTTGGGAGTATTCAAGTTGGTGTTTAAAGTTATTTTAAAATTAAAAAACAAAAAATAAGAAAAAAATTATATTAGCTACAATAAAATACAAAGATATTAATAAGAAAAAAACTACCTATTCAAGTTGGGGAATAATTTCAAATTGGATTTTAAAATTATTTTATAATAAAAAACGAAAATAAAGAAATAAAAACTTGCCAATTCAAATTGGGATGGGTTTCAATTTGGAGTTTTTAAATTATTTTTAAAATTAAAAAACAAAAATAAAAAAATAAAAAATTACCAATTTAAATTGGAGAGTAGTTTCTTTCTAATATAGTTGTCTATATGTTTGTGTGTGTATATATATATATATATGCTGCCAAGTGGTATAACCATAAGACGTAGAATTTTTAGGACAAAGCTCCAAAAAAGTTGGTGTTAAAATTATTTTAAATAAAAAATGAAATTTAAAAAAATAAAAAATTGCCAAATCAAATTTGGGAGTAGTTTCAAGTTGGAGTTTTAAGACAATAAATTACATTTCTAACTAAAAAATCTTTTGAATTTTAGATTTTGAATTAATAAGTTACTCTATTTGAATTAATAAATATAGATATCTTATAATTAGCTATAAAAAAGAAAATAAATTACTCATTCAAATTGGGGAGTAGTTTCAAATTGAAGTTTTAAAAATATATTTAAGAAAATAAATGAAAAAATAAAATTAGCCATAGTAAAAACGTAAATATATAAATAAAAGAAATACTTATTCAAATTGAGGAGTAGTTTCAAGTTGGAGTTTTAAAATTATTAAAATAAAAAAACAAAAATAAAGTAATTGTAACGACCCGACCGGTCGTTTCGAGAAATTTAAAATTCATTCGGTGGCGTAAGGTCATGAACAACTCCACATTGTGTATATCGACCTGCTTGCGTGGTTGGATTCAGTTACCGGATAATCCGGAGTCGAATTGGGAGAAAAATTTCAATTTTTGAAGCTTAAGTTATGGCAGTTGACCGGAGGTTTGACTTTAGTGTAAACGGCCTCGGAATGAGTTTTGGTTAATGTCAACAGCTTCGTATGATGATTTTGGACTTAGACGCGTGTCCGGAATTGGTTTTGGAGGTCCGTAGAGTAATTTGAAGTAATTTGGCGAAAGTTAGAATTTCGACGATTTCGGCCGATAGGTGAAATTTTGATATTGGGATCGGAATGGAATTCCGGGAGTCGTTGTAGGTCCGTTGTGTTAATTTTGACTTGTCTGCAAAATTTCACGTCATTTTGAGTTGAATTGATAGGTTTCGACACGAGTTTTGATAATTAAGGTTTTGAAATATTCATAAGTTTGATTTTTGGTTTAATTCATCGTTTTGGTGTTGTTTTATGTGATTTGAAACCTTGAGCGAGTCCGTGTTAGGTTATATGACTTGTTTGTGTGAGTAGACGGGGTCCCGGGGGCCTCGGGTGAGTTTCGGATGGGGTTCAGGTTAATTTTCCCTACTTTTGAACTGCTGAAGATGCCTTCTGGTTTCCTTCTATGTGATCGCATAGTAGTGGCCGCGATCGCATAGTGTAACCTTGACCAGCCCAGTTTTTCCTTCAACGCGATCGCACAGAACCTTTCGCGATCGCATAACCCCATAAACTTTATTCTCCGCGTTCGCACGTCAATCCTAGTGTTCGCATAGGTCTTTCTTTTGGGCAACAAACAATTCCTTCTACGTGATCGCATTCTCTTTTCCGCGATCGCATAGTGTAAGAGTGGACAGACTTCTATGCGATCACATTAGTCTCCCTGCGATCGCATAGCACGTTTGGCCAGTAACATTTTTCCTCTATGCAATCGCGATGCTTTAAATACCTGGGCAGAATATAAGTTTTCAAAATCGAGAGTTTCACCATTTTTAACATATTTTGACTTCTAGAGATCGGCTTTTGGCGATTCTTTGAGGTTTTTTCACACAAATCAAATGGGTAAGTGTTCTTCCATTAGAATTAAATACATTTCATGAATTAGTCCTTGTTTTTATCATGTAATTGGTGTTTTGCGTTGGGGAAATTGTGTGTTTTGAAAGAAAATTTCTTAAATTGAAAAATCATGATTTGAGGGACCAAATGATATCGGAATTAGATAAATTTTATATGGTTGAACTCGTATCGGAATAGGTATTCGGATTTTGTAAAATTTGACGGGTTCCAAGGTGCGGGCTCGGGGGTCGACTTTTGGGTCGATTTTTATAATTTGTAAAGATTGAAACTTTATTATTCGGAATAGTTCCTTATTATTTTTATGTGTATTTTAAAGTTGTTTTAGTTGATTTTGAGCCGTCCGGAGGTCTTTTCACCCGAGAAGTGCGCTTTTGAGTACGGAGTTGTCGTCTTTGAGGTAAGTATCTTGCCTAACCTTGTGTGGGGGAACTACCCCTTAGGATTGAGTTTTATTTTTTGGTTGTAGCCCGTGTATGCGAGGTGACGAGTGCGTATACAGACTTATTTGCAAATAGGTTGACCTTTTAGGATTCGTAGGTTCTTATACTACATGTGTATGAATTGTAATTATTACATTTGAGTCTTTGATTGCTAATTTCATCCTTTCCTGCTTAAATTAGAATTACTTGCTTTTGGATTCCTTCGTTGGCTATTTGATCTTAATTTACTTAACTGAATATTTTACCTCTCCTATCATCATGCTATATTTTCTTCCTAAACTGCCTGATTGACTATAATTGGTGTCATGTAGCCCTATACTTGTTTAGTCGTAGTTGGAACATCCATTCGTTGGTGTCAAGCATGCCCGTGAGTCTTACATTGTGGGTTATATGATGTTTCCCTTAAGTGCTACTTAGGTCTAGTTGATAAACATCTATGTTGTTGATATTTCCTTGACATTTCCTATTACTGGGCCTTTGTTCAACCTGAGTTTTATTTCATGAACTAACTATTTAGGCGAGATTGGTTATAGTTGTTTCCCTTGCCGGGATGATGTTGTGTTCATTGTTGACTCCCTTGCCGGGATGGTATGGTTTCTATTATTGTTTATGTTGTTAATGATATTGTTTCATTGATGACTCCCTTGCCGGGATGGTATGGTTTCTATTATTGTTTATGTTGTTAATGATATTGTTTTCATTGATGACTCCCTTGCCGGGATAGTATGGTTTCTGTTGTTGTTTATGTTGTTGATTTCCCTGTCTGAATGCTATCATTTCATTTGTTTGGGTGAGAAAGAGTGTACATCACGAAGGGTGATGCCGTACCATTTCATTGCATTATCATGTGAGGAAAGAGTGTAAAGCACGAAGGGTGATCCCGTGCCATTGTTTATATTCATTATCATGTGAGGAAAGAGTGTAAAGCACGAAGGGTGATGCCGTGCCATATTATTGAGAGTAAAAGCACGAAGAGTGATGCCGTGCCACATTATTGAGAGTAAAATCACGAAGGGTGATGCCGTGCCGATTCTATTATTATTTGGTGAGGATGAGAGTAAAAGCACGAAGGGTGATGCCGTGCCGTTTCTATTGATATATGGTGAGGATGGGAGTAAAAGCACGAAGGGTGATGCCGTGCACTTGTCTTTGTATTATTATTTCCGTTGTTCCTGTTTGATATTTACTGCACTTGTTTAAGTGTTATTACTCCGTTGTTTCAATGTGGATATTCATATTGTTCCCTTACTGCATTAGTGACAAGATTTGATATTTCCCCTGTACTGCATGACAATTTCTGAGTTACGAATTGAGTTCCGGTAGATTTATCTTGAGGAGATTATGATTTAAATATCTTATTGAAAAGTATTATTGAAAAAGTAATGGCCTCGAAGGAGATTATGTCTGAAGGACTTTTATTTCGAAGGTATATTTGAAAAGCATTTGTCTTGCAGAAAATGATATTTGGAAGTCATTTATTAGGAAAGTATATTTATTTTCAAATTACGTATTTTGAAAGAAACTATGTTCTAAGTATTTATCTTTATTAAAGATACATATATATACGTTTAGAGAAAGTATGTTTCAAAGGAGATCTTTCTATACTTAAATGATTATATCTTCAAAGTGTTCAATATGAATTGTTGTTTACAAGTTTCCACTAGTTTATTGACTTTAGTGGCTAAGGCCCGATGTGAACAAACTGACGCAAAGTCGAGTTACTAGTGTTTTCTATGTGTTGTGGTTTTCTTCCGATTTGGCGTGCTTTGCTGTCCATCTTTCTGTGTATTTTTATGATGTTCCGTTGGTTAATTTCTGTAACTTCCTTCTGCATTATATTGTCATTGTTGTAAATTATACCGTGAAGTCTTAGATAGATGTAGTGTTCAATTATCTCTATATTCATGTCAGTTTATTTTGTTAGACCAGTGGTGTCTTGACTAGTCCTCGTCACTACTTCTTCGAGGTTAGTCTTGATACTTACTGGGCACCGCTGTGGTGTGCTCATACTACACTTCTGCACATTTTTGTGTGCAGATCCAGGTAATTATTGTTAGTAGCCGCGTGGATCATTGACGGGGAGACTCAAGGTAACCTGCAGCTGCGTTCGCAGGCTTCAGAGTTACCTTCTTCTTGTATTTATTATTCATACCCTGTTGTATTCATTCCGAACAGTGGTAATTAAAGATTTTAGAATAAATTCGTAGAGCTTATGACTTGTATTACCGGTTTTGGGAATATTGTAATTCTATCAAGATTTCCATATCAAGACTGTTAGATTTCTTGTATTATTGTTGTTATTTCTCTAAATGTTAGGCTTACCTAGTCTCTAAGACTAGATGCCATCACGATACCCAACGGAGGAAAATTTGGGTCGTGACAAGTTGGTATCAGATCTCTAGGTTCATAGGTGTTGCGAGTCATAAGCGAGTTTAGTAGAGTCTTGCGGATTGGTACGGAGACGTTTGTACTTATCTTCGAGAGGCTACAGAACTATTAAGACAATTTCACTTCCTTCATTCCTATCGTGCGAGTTCATTGATCTTGAAGTTTGAAATTATCGTCCCATTCTCTCACCGATGGTGAGGACATGAATTGCGGCTCCTAATGATGTTACCCCGAAGCAAATGTCGCAAGTGTCAGAGGCAGAGGCCGGCGAGGAGCACGTGTCACAGTTAAATATGCCTACCAGAGAAGCCGTTAAAGAGCCGCCAATAGTTCCAGTTGAGGGACAGGTACTTGTCACGACCCAAATTCCCACCCTTTAGGCCGTGACTGCGCCTAACGTTGAACCCGCTAGGCCAGCCAACGTATAACTTGCAATAGTAATTTAAAATCATTTAATACGGAATAAAATACTAACTCATCAACTTCACGAACCACGGGTACAGACTCTATAGGAGGAAGCTCGGCACTAGAATCACGAACATAGGCCAAATAGGCCAAGCAACCCTTCTCGACCATGCGCCGAGCCTTTATGTAAGAAACAACTCTACCGGAAGAATGACTAGGAGTCGCTCTCCACTCTAAGCGAGGTACTCCTGGCAAGGCTAAGGTCACTGTCTTGGCATGACAGTCCA
>ML257275.1:0-27305 GCA_005239495.1 Nicotiana undulata
TAATTATCAAAACTCATTTTTTATCAAATTTTCACATAATAGCTTCCCGGCTACACGCCCGGGGCTGCGCACGCATATCGAGGTGAGACTAACGGAGTCTCGGAATACAGATATAGCTTAAATTACATAAGATGACCTTTTGGGTCATCACATTCATGTGTATTTTCTTGTAATTCTTTCGAAAAGTTATGCCATACATGTTTGAAGTTTTTTGAGAAAAGTGTTTGTTTGTAACAAAATTTGGATTAAACTCTTTACCCTAAATTGCACTCAATTAATCAAATCTTTTTTAAACGCAAAAATTGTTTCACATTTTTTTGTTGAGTGACAGCAGAGACAATGGAAAATGCAGCTATTTTCTGTACAATAAGTGCCGTTCCTCCATCGTTTTGCAGGTTTACTTGAAATTTCTCTAATGTTTTTGATCTATATAGAACTCCAATCTTAAAGCTTTCTTTTGAAGAATGACCAGTATCTTTCATTCTAAATGTATTCTCTGAAAACATATTTTTCTTCATTTATCATTTAAAAAAAAATTATATTCTACAAGTTGTGGCCATTTTTGTATTAATAATCCGAGAACTCCACTAGTGGGGGTCGGCTTTGAGGCTCGTGTTCCTTTCACTAAAGCAAGTCATTGATGAAAAATAATGCAAAGCCAGTTTGGCCAACATCTCGATCCGGCAATAGCCAATCAATTTGGCCATTGTATTATTAAAAGTTAACACTCGACCTTAAAATCCGTGTAATTAAATTCCCATACCATTACGTACGTTACTTTTATCCATGTGCTTAATATCAAATTACATACAATTAGCTTTTTCTCATTATCCATCAGAAAAAAGAAGAAATTTAAATTGCAAATTTTTTTTTTTCCCTTTTGCAATGACAAACTTCTCAAACTCAAAGCATAGCCTATAATCTATATAACAGCATATTCACTCTGAACCTTTCTTTCAGTTTCAATTCATCTCTCTTTCCTCAGAAATTCAGTTTCTTGTCCATTTCATTTGTATCCCTTCTTTACACTACATTCTTTCAATTCGTTCCTTTATTTCTTACGTTATATTTATAGAGTTATTATTATTATTATATCAGAGACAAAATCTCCTTCGCTCTTACTCTTTTTGGAGTCACTCATCCCCTAAAACCAAATACCTACTCCATAGGAAGAGAAGAAAAATTTTGATGGCTCCGCTGAGACATGTTCCAGTACTGATACTACTGCTGGTTTTTTTTATCAGCTGTTCGAACGGTTATCAATTCGACGTTGGTGGCACAGATGGTTGGATTCTTAATCCTCTTGAATCATACGACCACTGGGCTCAGCGGCTGAGATTTCAAGTAAATGACACTCTTTGTAAGTTCTCCCAATTTGTTTATCAGCTAGCACCAAAAGATGTATATTCCTATTTGATGGTATTTGATAAATTATCTTTTTCTTGTTTGTATGTGTGACAGTGTTCAAGTATAAGAAAGGATCAGATTCGGCGTTGGAGGTGAATAAGGATGACTATGACAAGTGCAACACAGAAAATCCGATTAAGAAAATGGAGGATGGCGACTCTGTTTTCAAGTTTGATCGCTCTGGTCCTTTCTATTTTATTAGTGGCAAAAAGGATAAGTGTGAAGAAGGACAAAAGTTGATTATTGTTGTTCTAGCTGTTAGACCGCCTCCTCCTCCTCCTACCACTCCGTCCAAAGCTCCGGCTCCATCCGCTCACAGTCCGACGACGGCTACTCCATCTAAAGGATCATCGACACACATTTCACCGTCACCAAAAGGAAATCCAGATTCTCTTTCTCCTGTAGGTAAATCTCCGTTAGCATCACCTACACCTGCTGGTTCCCACTCATCTCCAACGGCCCATGCACCTGGAAAAGCTCCTACATCAGGTGTGACTCCACGTTATGGTCCACAACCATCTCCAACGGCTCATGCACCTCTAGTAGGGGTGCCGCCTGCACATGATGGTTCCCACTCATCTCCGACGATCCATGCACCCAAAAAGGCTCCAACACCAGCATCATCGCATGCACCAGTTGTGGCTCCAACACTGGCGTCACCTGCCCCAACACCGGGATCGTCGGATGGGCTTCCAAGTGCCGGTTCACACCAATCTCCCACGATTCATGCTCCCCTAAAGGCTCCAACACCGGCATTGTCGCATGTTCCTTCTCGTTCACATTTGGCTCCGACTACTAATGCACCTGGAAAGGCTCCGACTCCGGCATTGTCGAATGTGCCTCGTGGTACTGGTTCACAACCACCTCCTACAAGTCATGCACCTGGAAAGGCTCCAAGCAGCGCGTCACTTGCTCCTGCTAGGTCCCACTTATCTCCGAGAGCACTTGTAACCGGAAAGGCTCCAACACCTGCATTGTCGCATGTGTCTCCAAGTCCAGATGCACACCTATCTCCTACTGCTCATGCACCTGGAAAGGCTCCAATAGGGGCCTCACTTGCGCCTGTTGATTCCCACCTATCTCCAATTGCCCATGCACCAGGAAAGGCGCCTACACCAACATCATCGAATGTGCCTCGAGGTACTAGTTCCAACCCACCTTCTCCAAGTCCAGGTACACACTTATCTCCTACGGCTCATGCACCTGGAAAGGCTCCAACAGGGGCGTCACCTGCGCCTGTTGGTTCTCATTCATCTCCAATTGTCCATGCACCACGAAAGGTGCCAACAACAGCATCGAATGTGCCTCCAGGTACTGGTTCCAACACACATTCAGTTTGATATATATATATGAATATCGATTGGCAAAATGAGATTAAAGGCTCTATATATCAAAACCTTGGTATTTTAAGTATTTATTAAGTTGAATTTGATTTAAGCCTTAATTAATTTATTCAAATGTGTTTGGCCTAGTCGATTGCGTAAACTGTGGCTTTGTTTGTCTTTCTCCAAATAATATACTGATAATATCTCTATACGGATAATAATAAGTCTTTCTTCTTCAATTGTGTCTTTCTATTTTTCTAACACCTTCTACTGTTAATGCACCAGGAAAGGCTCCATCGGAGGCGTCACAAGCGCCTGCTAGTTCACACTCATCTCCAATTGCCCATGCACCTGGAAAGGCTCCATCCGAGGCGTCACACGCGCCTGATAGTTCATCTCCAATTTTCCATGCACCTGGATCCGAGGCGTCAAATGCGCCTGCTAGTTCGTATTCATCTCCAACTGCAAATGCACCTGGAAAGGCTCCCTCCGAAGCGTCGCACGCGCCTGCTAGTTCCCATTCATCTCCAACTGCCCGTGCACCTGGAAAGGCTCCATCTGAGGCGTCTCACGCACCTGCTAGTTCCCATTCATCTCCAACTGCCCATGCACCTGGAAAGGCTCCATCCGAGGCGTCACACGAGCCTGCTAGTTCCCATTCATCTCCAACTGCCCATGCACCTCGAAAGGCTCCATCCGAGGCATCTCACGCACCTGCTAGTTCCCATTCATCTCCAACTGCCCATGCACCTGGAAAGGCTCCATTTGAGGCGTCACACGCGCCTGCTAGTTCCCATTCATCTCCAACTGCCCATGCACCTGGAAAGGCTCCATCTGAGGCGTCTCATGCACCTGCTAGTTCCCATTTATCTCCAACTGCCCATGCACCCGGAAAGGCTCCATCCGAGGCATCACACGCACCTGCTAGTTCCCATTCATCTCCAACTGCCCATGCACCTGGAAAGGATCCATCTGAGGCGTCTCACGCACCTGCTAGTTCCCATTCATCTGGTGCCTCTGGAAAGGCTCCATCTGAGGCGTCACACGCACCTGCTAGTTCCCATTCATCTCCAACTGCTCGTGCACCTGGAAAGGCTCCATCTGAGGCGTCACATTCGCCTGCTAGTTCCCATTCGTCTCCAATTGCCCATGCACCTGGAAAGGCTCCATCTGAGGCGTCTCATGCACCTGCTAGTTCCCATTTATCTCCAACTGCCCATGCACCTGGAAAGGCTCCATCTGAGGCGTCTCATGCACCTGCTAGTTCCCATTTATCTCCAACTGCCCATGCACCCGGAAAGGCTCCATCCGAGGCGTCACACGCGCCTGCTAGTTCCCATTCATCTCCAAATGCCCATGCACCCGGAAAGGCTCCATCCGAGGCGTCTCACGCGCCTTCTAGTTCCCATTCATCTCCCACTGCCAATGCACCTGGAAAGGCTCCCTCTGAGGCGTCACATGCACCTGTTAGTTCCCATTCGTCTCCGATTGCCCATGCACCTGGAAAGGCTCCATCTGGGGCGTCACATGCGCCTGCTAGTTCCCACTCATCTCCAATTGTCCATGCACCCGGAAAGGCTCCAACACCAGCATCATCGTCGCACGCGCCCTCTAGTCCTCTCTCACACCTGACGCCGAATGCACATGCACCCGGAATGGCTACAACTCCTGCAACTTCAAAGATATCCCCTGTTTCAGGTTCCCACCTATCTCCCGTGGATCATGCTCCTGGAAACTCTCCAAAATCATCAACCGCTCCGGCATTACATGCACCGTCATCTCACAGTCCAGCACCTACAAAATCATCAACGAGTCATTCTGCATCACCAGCACCCTCAAAAACGTCTGAAGTGCCTTCTCTGTCACCAGCAGAGGGGAGTACGTCCAATGCATCCTCTCCAATTTCATCTCCCATGTCATCAAGCACGCCGGTATCACCAGAGAATTCTCCGACGGGAAGTATTGCTCCGGCCTCCAGCGACAACATTCCGGGGGACATTCATTCACCAGCGAGTTCACCACTCAATTCCCAGTCGTCAGCAGAGAAGGCAATAACTCCATCAGTTGTTCTGATGTCAACAGTGTCAATCCTCTTTTCATTGCTTTTGGGAGGATTCGTTATTGCACCTTAGGGAATAATTTGAGATAGAAATTATACTATAAACACTTTGTTCTGTTTCCGGGTTATTACTTAATTTTGTTTTCTTCTTCTTTTTTGTTAGTTAATTTTGATTTCTTGAATTACAGGCGGGTTGGGGTGTTTAGATAAACAAGAGTGTGTTTAATTGTTAAGTATCTTTTATTTTTGTTCTCTTTTAATTTCCTGTGTCACATAAATCTTTCATATATGAGAGTGTATAGCTGTCTTCCTCTTATAACATATTTCTAGTTGGTTCAGAGCTCGCTATGCTCATTTAGCTTTTTTTCTGATGAGTTAGTGGCCTTAGCCAGCAATCACTATCTTCAAGAATATTGTCGAAATTTATTACGTACTATAGTAGTTTAATTTTGCCTTCGAAGCAAGTTGAAAAGATATTAAGGTCTCTATCCCTTTTTTAATTTAACGTACTACTACCATTTACAGCTTGTTTAGACGGTTCTTACCAACTTTATTGTACCGTATTATTACTTTAAATATAATGTTTATTTTGATTGTTGCTTTAATTTTATTGTATCGTATTGTATCGTTAAATGCGTCGTTGCGTAACGACGAAAAGTGTCACTTTATGAAACACGACGATTTTAGTGTGGTGGCATTGTTAACTAATTTTTTTCTCTCAACTTGCCCTACCTTATTATTAAATAATCATATTTTATTCTTTGTCCTACTTTTTATACAATAATTCTACTTTGTATCCTATTTTTTCTCGGTATTATTGTAAGTTTATTCTTCATATTGTTGATGTGTGACATCATAAAACGATGATAAATACTCCCTTCGGTCACTTTTACTTGGCACGTTTTGACTTTTCATGCCCCTTATGCATAATTTATTATGTTGCCCATATTAATTGATGCATATTTTATTGGATTTGAGAAAATGATTTGAAATGATAATAAATATTGTGGGTAAAACAGGAAAAAATTTGTTGTCTTCTTTTGATATGCTTGAAGTGGCAAGTAAAAGTGACTATCTATTTTTAGTATAAATGCCAAGTAAAAATGACCGGAGGAAGTGATACAATATATCAAAACGTTGTATTCATTAAAAAATTCAATACAATATAATACAATACGAAACAAAACAACACATTATAAAACGACATGTATCAACCATCCAAACAAGCCGTCAGAGATACAAAATACTGCATACAAAAGTTAAATATCTACCGTAAAAGAAGCTGGTGATCAATAATAATTAATTCTTTAAGCACTATGGATTTGGTGCTAATAAAGAAAAATTAATACGCATTGACGTATGTTACCACTTCTTGTTAAAGATCAGTCTTCCTAATTCAATGGGCTGTCTTAATTGCTCGCATTAAATGTCTTTAATCTTAATCAAAACGCACAAACTAAACTTCTTGTCCTCGACCGTTTTCATTTTTCTAAGATGCCAAGGGATGAATTATTATTAGTGCCACAATTAATCGGAAATTAAGTTAACTAATACTATATATATTAGCCTTGTTTACTGTCAAGTTGAGCGTTCCCGGCTTCTCTTAACTATGAAGAAGATACCTTATTTATTAGCCTTGAAATTCATAAATAGTACTTCCTCCTGTCCACAGTAGAGATTATGCCAATTAGATAATAATGCCAATAAAATTCCAAAGAAATTAGGAGTAACAACTTTTACAGTACCTATATATACCATCTTCTGCGAAATTTAGTCTTGTTCACTAATTATTAGGAAGAATCATCAAGATTACGAATAAATTAGGATTTTTGCTTTTCTCTACACTCATAGGTGTGGGGGTTTGTACAGAAATCATAGAAGACTCGAATTAATTAGAGTGTGCAGCTTTTACGAAAGAGGTTCTATGCACTAATTGAACAAAAAATATTTACACATTCACGGTAGTCTAAGGTAATATTTACAAATAGGTACATATATGGTAATCAATTACAGTCAGATCTCTCTATAACAACATCACTAACAACACTTTACTATAAACGCCAAGCTTTTTCGGAACCAATTTTCATCTGGTAATCAATTACAGTCAGATCTCTCTATAACAACATCACTAACAACACTTTACTATAAACGCCAAGCTTTTTCGGAACCAATTTTCATCTGGTAATCAATTACAGTCAGATCTCTCTATAACAACATCACTAACAACACTTTACTATAAACGCCAAGCTTTTTCGGAACCAATTTTCATCTGGTAATCAATTACAGTCAGATCTCTCTATAACAACATCACTAACAACACTTTACTATAAACGCCAAACTTTTTCGGAACCAATTTTCATCTTATGTTATACTATATGTTCTCTACAACAACACTTTCATATAACATCCAAAAATATTCTGAACAAATTAAACGAGATTGTTATAAAGAGATTTGACGTTGAGTTAATTAACCCGGCGGGTTCGCCTAGACTCCTAGTAAAGAACGATCTGGTGGGAAAGAGCTGGAGATCATGAAAAGCATTTCCACACAAGGAGGCAGGCGACCGGGAAGCTTTGCTTCTAGAATGCCGACTACATGGGAACAGATGTTATATAGGTTGATTCTAATTCTTGCTGCCCGCTCGATTCCGAGGAATAAAGGGAGGGCTTGACCACAATTTCCCAAGTNGTAACTACTTTTTATGATAAACATTAGCTGGTATTGTTTTGTTAAACTCTAGTGTTAATGTAAAACGTATGGCATTCGGCATTGTATATAAAACCCTAACCATTGTGATGAAAATAACGCGGTGGATTAGCTGGAAAGGTAAAGACAGAAAACTTGAAACGTATTCATATTTCGTATTAGATCACGCAACGCTTCTAATCTAAGGCGAGTTTGCTGTCTAAAAGGCATAAACAATTGCCGGTGATCGAGAAACTTAAAGGTGGGCAAATCTTCAAATCCCAAAACATAGATTCTGCGAACCTTTAAAGCTACTTTCAATTAAAGGAAAGGAACAAATCCCAAAACATTGATTGATGGGAGCCATTAAAGCTATGTTAAGTGATTTAACAATGATCAAGAAGCTAAGAGTGCCATTTTGCAAATCCCAAAATATTGATAATGAGATTCATTAAAGCTAGCTATTTAACTAAATGAGATTGCATTATAAGATGACATGCAAATAACATGTAATGAAGATGCAGCAAATCGAACTCAAAATGTACTGGCCAGTTTGGTTAAGTTTCTTTTTGGCCAAAAGGTTTTTTCTTTTTTGTATTTTTTTGTCAAAAATAACTTTTTTTATATTAAATTAAGGTGTTTGGTCAAGCTTTTAGAAGGAAGAAAGTGTTTTTGAATAGAAGCAGAAGTAGTTTTTCAAAAAACAGAAAAAATTAGTTTCTTCCTAGAAACACTTTTTTGTTAATTTTTAACTTAGTGTGCACACACTATATCGGGTATGCTTCAACTTCATGTTAACTTTTATGTTAGTTTAATTTGCAGATTTTTTTTTAATTCATTTTAGGCTATATGTTATTAGAGTTCCATTGTGTATCCATGTGGGATAGATATGAACTGGGTAAACTTGATACATGCTCTATTGGGATTGGATTAGTGAAATTTCATGTTTTTTACAATGTTGCCATGCCTATTTGTGCAAGAAATTAAAAAAAATTAGAATAAAAAGTTGTCTGCTCGTAATTGTTTTAATTCTGCGGCCGCACTTGAATTGTGAGGTCCACATATTCTGATTTTTTGAAGCTTAAGTGACGCAATAATCTGGGACAACAGGTCAAATCGTGCGGACCACAGATTTCCTCTTGCGGCCGCAGATTAGGACCTTCTCTGTCATCAGAGAGTCTTCACTTTTGAGACTCCTAAGTGCAGTCGCAGGTCAAATTGTGTGGACCGCAGATTTTTGCGACCGCAGATTTTTGCGACCGCAGATTGGCCATTTATCTGTCATCAGAGAGTTCACAATTATGGGACTTAGAAGTGCGGCCGCGATCTCAAATGTGCGAACCGCACTTCCCTTCTGCGGCCGCACAACATAAATGCACAGACCACAAATTCCAATCTGCGGTTGCAGGTCAAATTGTGCATACCGCGGATCCTTTATCATGCAGGCATGAATCAACTTCATAACTCAACTGGATCCAATTGTTTCTCCCTTACCTACATGAGTCCTGTATGTGTTTGAACAATGATTTACAACTAACATTCTCCTCTGCTTGATACAGACAATGGTTCGGTCAAGAGACCTAGGCGACACTTCAAATGGGAGAGGTAAATCTTCTCGGGGTCGAGGTAAAAGTGTCTTGCCCTTGGCCAGCCCAAGATAATCAGAAAGAAAACAATAGACGGCAGAGAGAGTGGTGCAGACCTTTCGACGGCCACACAGTCGAGGTCGCAGAGGAGATACCGGCTGAAGGACGAGTCGTCTTCATCTCACAGCACCTCCGAGGGGTTGGAGTGTGAGGCTTCTGAACCGTCAGCCACCCCAGTCCTTGAGACACAGGTTATACATGACATCTTATAAATAAGGATTTTGACTAGTTATTTGCACTCTTTACTTTCGTTTTAGCTCAAAAATGCTTAAAGGTATTCCCGAAAACTGATAAAATGTACTTTCATGCAGGAGTATTGGAATATGAGTCAAAGAGATAAAATCAACTCAAGAAGGACTATTTTTTGACAAGGACTAAAACAAAGTAAAAAGAGCAAAGTATGGACCGCACAATATTGAGTGCGACCACAAACTATGAAGACCTCTGACAGATTTCATTTGCAAAGTGCGGACCGCACAATTATTGTGCGGTCGTAGAAGATGAGGTTCACAGAGATGGAAGTTTGGGTCCATGAAGAATTGCGGATCACACTATTATTGTGCGGTCGCAGAATTTAAAAGTGCGGCCGCACTGAGAAATGTGCGGTCCGTAGAAGTCTTTCCTGTCAAACTCAAAATTCAAGAGTGTGGCCGCACTCAGAAATGTGCGGTCCGCAGAATCTGAAGAAGTGCGGCTGCAACTCAGAATTGTGCGGACGCAGAAGTCCATCCTGGAAAGTCCAGCTTAAAGTGCGGACTGCACATAAAATTGTGCAGTCGCAGAACCTCCGCAGGGGCAGTTTTGTTCGATAATTTCAGTTGTGTATAAATAGTATTTTTCTCAAATTTAGGTTATGTTTGAACTCCAGAAAGTAGATAGTCGTTTTTCCTTTACTGCTTTGGGAAACTTTGTATTAGTTTATCATTTTAACATTGGATTTTCATCCTTTTATCATCTATTATGAGTTTAATCTTATGTTCCTCCTTAGTTTCTTCAATTTTATCTATGAGTAGCTAAAATCTTAGCTATGGTTGTGACCAACCCTAGTGAGGGTGCTTAATGGGTGTTTAATTTAGGGCTTGCTTGTGATTGGGTGAGTGATATTTAGCCTAGTTCTTGCTTCAATTTTAGAATTAATGATTGCAGACATTGATTCAAGCCTAATTGGCCTAGTCTCTACTTGAGAAAGAGAGACTAAATCTAGGAAAACTTGGCTAACAAGGAATTGGGGTGAACTCAAAAAATTGATAGCCCCAATTAAAGGGTTGAATCTAGAGATAGTATGACCCGACTTGAGCATCTATCTTATTTTGTGAATTACCCATTTGGGCTTGAGAAAACCAAATTGGGGAAAACAACTATAACTACCGAGAGGTATCGAGTGAGTAAGCGCGTGTGATTGCTATGTTACACTCCGACCAACCAAACCTTCCCTAAATCCCATAATCCGTTAGGTAACCAACTAGGTGGAAGTCATAACCCTAGATCTTTTATAAACTTGAAAAACAACAACAACAAAAATATAGTTCTCTAGCTTTTCATTTAAAAATAATAGTATAAATTTTAGAAGTAGAAAGAAATAACCAAGTGTGTGGAAGTGCATTTTGGGCACGTCATACACCTAGTCTAAGTATATACCTAATCCAATATAAGCTCTTTGAGGAATCGACCCTGACTCAAGTTGGGTATTTATAATTGCATCGACCGCTTCACAATCCCAATCAGTGGTGTGAATTTGGGCGACATCCCTGATGATGGTAGAGGGGAACATACTACAACTACAAGGCTTGAGAGATCAAAGAAGAAAGAGGTTTGGGAGGATCGTTTTTTCATCTTGTCCACCTTCACCAGTTTTCGTATCAGGTGGCCAGTAAGGTCGCTAACTCTTGAGAGACAGTTTCTGTTGAAAGATTTAGAGAAATACAACCTTGTAATTTTGAGGCAGTTCAAAAAACGCAAGGGTTGGATATGGTTCACTGAGAGAGTGGTGGATGCCAAAGAATACCTCGTCCGAGAAGTTTATGTGAATGTTGCTCATATTAAAAAAAGGGACAAAGGTGACTAAAGTACGCAACCTCAAGGTGAGGTTTGATCAGCATACACTAAATTCGTACTTGGGCTTCGAGGATGTTGAACTGAAGGAATATCTGTAGAAGTTCGCACTGAAGGAGGAAGTCCGACCTTGGTTGGTTGAGATTCTAGCACCACTAGGGCCACTGCCACCATGAATTACCGTTGGGGTTCCCATTCAGCAGCGTACTTTTAGTTTTAGGCAAAAGGGTGGCAGACCTTTGTTTGTAGCAGGTTGGATCCATGCCGGAACGAGACTCACCTTCCTATTCCTTGGGCAGTTCTTGTGGCTTCCTTTATGGTCAGGCACCCAATTAATGTGGGTGTTGTGATGTAGGCCAATATTTCAGTGATTGCATGGCAGGACAACTCGACCTACCCTTATCCCAACACTATCATAGAGTACCTTACTGATGCAAAGGTATAGCCAAGAGATTTTGACACCAAGGTGAAGCCGAAGAAGCCATTCGACTAGTATTCTCTGATGGATGCGATCAACCCAAAGAAGAAAGTCCAGCCTTCTACCACCACGGGCCACCATCATCTTCATCTCCTACCACAGCCCCTAGAGGTACTCAAAATCAAGTGCACGTGTCCACAGTTCCCCTATCTACTCTGTGAGTCTCCCAGACATTGGAGAGTCTCAAAATTTGGACACAGATAGCTACTTCTAAGCTGTCTGACTTGTCTAGTACTGTTGCAGCGCAGTCCACTTTTAAGGCACCACAATCTCCTTCTGACATTGATGAGACACTAAAGAAGATTTTGGAGAACCAGAAGACGATCATGGATACCTTGATACATCATGGGTTATTTATTGAGGAGCTGGAAAATGAAGTAAAGTAGATGAGGAAGTCCGAGGTAAGGAAGAAATCGGTGGACAAGCTTCGGAGGGAGGTGACTAGACTTTCTACAGTTGGCAACCTTCCCTTTGATATGCTGCTTGACCCCCACCAGTCCGCACCAGATCCTTCAGCACCATCTGCACCAGTAGCACCATCTGACCAGTTCGATGAGCCAAACCTTGTTGTTGACACTGCTGAGGCAGTGCGTGCAATGTTTGACAACCCAACCACGCCTATATTTGATGATGATGAGATTCAGTTGGATGGACTTGAGGGAGATGATAATGTTGTGGACACTGAGATGCCCAAGGATCCTTAGGGAGTTTTCTTCACCCTCTCTTCTTTTACTCTTATTTTGCTAAGCGTTAGGACAATGCTTACTTTTATTCAGGGGGGAGTTTATTTGACACATTGGTACACTTAGATACATTTGGTCTGTAATAATTTGATGATACTCTTTCTTTTTTTATTTGTATTTATCTAGTTTCTCTCTCTACTTAATGTTATATTTATCTCTCTTTAGTACTTTTTGCGTATCAGCTTCTTTATTTTTTCCATACTAGTTCTTGTTTTGTTAAGTAGCTTCTTTTTATGGTTTAGTATATAATAAGCTTTTGGTTTTCTTAACGTCGTGGTTCTTTCCAAAGGTAATTGTTGTATGAACCGGGTGACTCGTCCCAACGTTGGATGGCGTGATAACCTTCTTAAAGTAATGAGTACGTTTTTGTATTAGGTAATAATAGTAATAGTAATGAATAAAAAGACCTAATCAAGTCATTCTCAAAGAGTTAATCATGCTTCACTTGGTACCAACATACTTAACGATGTGTTTATGATTAGAGACAAGGTTTTTGAAAGAAATATCTCCAGTTACTGACTTTGTGACTTGAATTCACTTTGGTAATCATCAAGTGGTTTAATTGGATCATAGTGATCTTTATACTTGAATGTGGTCGTTGTAGGCTTTCGAATCTATCCTCTTTTACAATCTAGTTGCGTGAGAGGTGTGATTAATTGTTGTTAGTCCAAGTATCCGTGCGAAGGGTCTAGAACTTGTCCCGGATGTGTTTCAAGGAAAAATCCTAAGTTTTTCTTGATTTGCCAGGTGATTGTAGGCTTTCTATGTCCCCTTTGAGATTTCTATTTCCAACCAATTTCGTGATCCCTAGTCAACCCTTTTGAGCCTCTAGCCTTTCTCATTTGATAACCATGTTATAAACCTTTACCCGTTTTGTCGAGACCCTCTCTTGGCACCCGAACTTTCCTTAACACTCTTGTGAAACAAGTGGCTTAAAATGTAAGTTTGGGGGAGATGCGAAGAATTTGAAAAAGGTATCAAGGTACAAAAAGAGAAAAGAAAAGATCTCTATGAAAATAGGAGGAAAGAAAAGAAATGAACAAAAAGAAAAATGCAAAACATGAATAAGTGGAATGGTTGATGGGTTCAAAAGGTAACGATCCCTATCATGATCAATCAAAAAGGGAGAAAAAGAATGAAATGAACAAGAAAGAGTGATGTTAAGTCTCTCTAGTCCCCAATTAAAAGAAAGTGCTTCTAAGAATTGGTAATTGTGAGCCGAAAAATGAAAATGTGGAGTTCTTAAGGAAAGGTCCACTTACCCATATGGTATCCTACCCTAATACAAAAGCCTTCATTATAACCCGAAAGAAGTCCTACTAGATTTCGAACCAAGTGAGCTTACATTGGTGGCGATCTACATGAGGGACAAGCCTATAGTACTTGAAGCCGTACTTGTGAAATTCTCTTGTGAGAGATGAGTGGACCTTTCATGAATCTTAAGATTGAGTGCTAATTTCTTAAGTGAGATTGGAAAATAGAAAGTAGAAGAGGAAGATTTTGGAGTCCCCAGTGACCTACATGATAGAACAAGAGTCCTTGATGAATAAATTCGATTCTTGAAGCTCAAATGTCATATTAGAACTATATGTGCATGACTATTTGACTTGTCGCCTTGTTGATAATGCATGAGTAGTATGGGTAATTGTTGGTCTCACTTGATGTGTGAATGAATCACCTTTGACTCGCTGAAATGACCATTAACTCTAAGGGTGTGGAAACTAATTTATTTGCTTGAGGACAAGAATCGACTTAAGTTTGGGAGAGTTGATAAATGTGGATTTTGACTACTTATTAGCACCTTTTTGCTTTTATTTTAGCCCGAAAGTATTGATTTATGTTCCCGAAACTAATGAAAGTGTGCAAATTGAAGGAATGTTGGAAGTTTGGGCTCCCATAATGAAATCCAACTCAAAAAGGAGTGTTCCGAACCACAAGGCAAGAAGGGACACAGAACTTAAGAAGTGCGGTCCGCAGAAGGATTTTTCGCGGCTGCAGAAGAAAGTGCGAACCGAAGAATTCTATCCGTGGCCGCAGGACAAGTAAAAGAGCCCAACATAGTTCTAGCTAATGTGAGGCCGCAGAACAAGGTT
This sequence comes from Nicotiana undulata, assembly GCA_005239495.1. NCBI lineage: Eukaryota > Viridiplantae > Streptophyta > Magnoliopsida > Solanales > Solanaceae > Nicotiana > Nicotiana undulata. The sequence goes on from ML257275.1 coordinate 14,490, forward strand.
TGCATTAACGAATGATTCAAAGTTCAGAGAGTGTGCAAATGGCCAAGACCCGACTTGCCCGAAGTGCGGACCGCACAAGAAATATGCGGTTGCAGACTAGAATTGTGCGGCTGCAGAATCCAAGACCTTGCTAGCTGAAGAAATCTGGGGACGCGATGGAATTGTGCGGCCGCGAAACCTCCTGAGAGGCATTTTTGTCAACAAATTTTGGGCCACTACAAATAGATGAGATTTACATTTTTAGGTCAAGTTTTGAAGTTTGACCTGCTATACCTGTTATATTTTTCCATTTTAGGAAGTTTGTGATTATTTTAGGATTCAAACATCATATTTTATCATTTTAATATTTAATTATGAGTTTAGTTAGAATTTGTTTTATTTATTTTTCACTAAGTAGCTAGATTCTTACTAGGGTTGTGACCCAACCCTAGTGTGTAAACCTTATGGGTATTTAATTTAATGCTTGTTTATGATTAGGTGTTGATTATTTAACTCAGTTTATGCTTCAATTTTAGAGTTAATGGTTGCAAACATTGATTCATGCCTTTTTGACTTGGTCTCTACTTGAGAAAGAGAGACCTAGTCTAGGATAACTTGGCTAACAAGGAATTGGGCTAATTAAGGGTTTGATTAACCTAATTAAAGGGTTCAAACTAGAGATAGTGAGAGCCCGACTTGAGCTCATATCAACCCATTTGGTCTTGAGAAAGACAAATTGGACAAAATTACTCTATGACCTAGAGGTATTGAGTGAGTAACGTAGAGTTGAGAGCCGTAATACACCTCAATCAACAAAACAAGTGTTTGCAACCAAATCCATCGAGGATATATCAGATCTGTTAACAAGTGTAAAGGAAGTATATATATTGACCGGTAGATTGGCCGCTCTGAGCAGGTTCATCTCAAGGTCTTCGAAAAATAATTATCATTTCTTTTCACTTTTGAAAAAGAAAAATGATTTTGTATGGACTCGGTGATGTCAACAGGCACTGAAAGATCTAAAAAGTTACATGTCTAACCCTCCATTATTGTCAAAACCGGACAAATGTGAGCAGTTGTTGATCATCTGGCGGTCTCAGAAGTAGTAGAAAACACTATTTTGGTTCGGGAAGAAGAAGGTACACAATTTCCCATTATAGGGAGAAGAGACATGATATTCGCACCTTGAAAATCTGGCCTTAGCTCTCTTAGTTGCTTCTCGAAAGCTTAGGCCTTATTTTCAATGTCATACTATAGCCGTTGTGACAACCTTTCCCGTAAGGTATGTCCTACATAAACCTGAGTTGTCGGTTTGTTTGGGTAAATAGAAAGTCAAAGTTAATAAATTCTATACTGAATACAAGCCTAGGACTACAATAAAGTCATAAGTTTTGGCCGACTTCGTGGCCGATTTCTGTCCAAGATTAATGCCTTTAGCTGCTAAAGAAGTAGTGTTGGTATTGGGAACGGTATCGAGAGTTTGGACCTTGTTTATAGATGGAGCTTCCAACATAAATGGGTCCGGTCTCAGGTAGTTTTAATCACTCCTTCGGGGAAAACCCTGAGGCATGATATTATAACTATACCATTAACTAAAAATGAAGTCGGGTACAAGGCTTTGGTTGCAGGACTTGAACTAGATCGAGGACTAGGTTGCAAGGTCATCAAATAAAATGCGACTCTCAGCTGGTAGTGAACCAAGTATACGAAATTTTCGACACCAAGGAGGAGCGCATGCAACAATACTTGAGCAAGGTTCAAGTATTACTCTCTCGGTTCAAAGTGTGGTCAATCATCAAAATTCCAAGGGAGGAAAATATGGAGGCAGACGCATTAGCCAATTTAGGTTCGTCCATAGAAATGAAAGGATCTGACTATGGTGTGGTAGTTCAATTACTGCATTTGGTGTTGGATGTGGATGGCTACTGTGAAGTTAATTCAACCAATTTTATTCGGGATTGGAGGAACAAGTTCATTTAATATCTAAGACATAAAACATTTGCCTGAAGACCCAAACGAATGCCAGGAACTACAAACCAAGGTGGCTCGTTACTGCCTTATTGACGAAAAGTTATACAAGAGGTCATTCCAAGGACCATTAGTTAGGTGTTTAGGGGAATCAGAGGATGACTACATGATGAGGGAAGTTCATGAGGGAGTCTGGGGGGGCCATTCCGGTGCAGACTCGTTGGTTCTTAAGTTAGTTAGTGATGGCTACTATTGGCCCTGGATAGAGCAAGACGCAAATGTGATTGTACAAAAGTGCGATAAATGTCAATACATGCACAGTTAGTGCATTAACTGGTGGAACTTTTACAGCCGGTGGTGTCACTGTGGTCATTCATGAATTAGAGAATAGACATAGTCGGTCCCTTACCACAAGGGCCCGGTAAGGTAAAATTTCTTTTGGTTTTAACTGATTATTTTACTAAATGGGTTGAAGAAGGTACTTACCAAAAGATTGGAGAACGCGAAGTGATCAATTTTATATGGGATCACATCGTCTACCGATTTGGAATACCAAAAGAAATTGCTTGTGACAATGGGCCATAATTTATAGGTTCCAAAGTCACAAAGTTTATGGAAGGATTGAAGAACGAATCACATCTTCACCGTACCACCCGAGTTCTAATGGACAGGCGGAGTCGACCAAAAAGGTAATTATTTAAAACCTTAAAAATAAGTTAGAAGATGCTAAAGGCAAGTTGCCAGATGAGCTACCCGGTTTTTTGTAGGCTTATTGGACCACAGAGAAGTCAAGAATGGGTGAAACACCCTTTTCACTTGTATACTGTTCAGAGGCTTTGATTCCGACAGAAGTTGGGAAGCCGACCTCAAAGTTTTCCCGAGCCAATGAAGAAACAAACATTGAAACATTGCCGGTTAAATTAGATTTACTTGAAGTACCGGGATCTTGCATATGTGAGGATGGTGGCACAAAAGCAAAGGATTGAAAGATATTATAACCGCAAAGAAAATCTCTGATATTTCAAAGTGGGGATTTTTTTCTAAGAAAAGTAACTCAAAGCACTCGGGAAGTTAACGTCGGGATGCTGGGACCAACATGGGAAGAACCTTACCTGGTTTCAACTATAATTGGTAAAGGTTCATATGAATTGAAAAATCAAGGCGGATTTAAACTGCCAAGTAATTGGAACGTGACTCACCTCATAAGGTTATTACTGTTGAAGATCTTTGCTGATACTGAAAGTGTGTGCTGCACTTTTTTTTTCCTTTGACCAGGTTTTGTACCAATTAGGTTTTTTGCAAGGTTTTTAGTGAGGCGGTAATGTAAAACATACTACGGAGGAAGGATTATCGTCAAGGATTCTCTATATAAGATGCAATATGAATACATATAAGATGCAATCTATAGATAATCATTTGCCTTCACTAGTGAATCAACAACCATAAGCTCTATCACCTTCACTCTAGCATGCGTATAAACGGTTTTGTGTAGATTAGCTCGTGTGACAAACAACTTGTGGATGGTTGAACTATCATTGTTTCCATTAACCTCTGGAAACTCTCATTTGAATGAGGCGGCAATGTAAAACATACTACGAAGGAAGGGTCATCGGTAAATGCAAGACTTTTAGTTTTCAAATTCTCATACTTAGCATCCGAACACTAGGGGTAAATAATACATGACAAGGCACTAAAAGTGTTACGATGACGGGGGACTGTTAGAACCAGGATCATTGTCTTAGTAGGACCCGGAACTACATGATCAGCCTCGTAGAAATAAGTTAGCCACGTGTATTGGCAACTTTATTTACTTAAGAAAATGAATATTTATGTAAATGTAATTTTAAATATAAAGAGAATAAATCAAAGTCCTTTTATTTTTATCTTATTTAATTTCCAAATGGTAAGTTAATTATTTATCATTTGAAAGTTAACAAAACTTCAACTGCTTATGCCAGAATAAATAGGAGATGTCCTTTTCTAGAGCACAGTAACGTAAGGTCCCACTCTTATGCAATCCTCATAGTAAAGGGTAGATTCCGGAAGTATTTATTCCTGGAATCAAAAGCTATCAGACGTGAAAAGATTTCCGAAGCTTTGTCAGTTAAATAAAAAAAATATTTTTTGCACAACACTTTAGTAAAGAGTTTCTTTTATTAATTAAAAAGCCAAACATAGAAAGAAAGTTTTGGAATAATTACGAACAGTAAAGAAAAGTAATATATACATAAGTTCTTGTCGCTAGAACCCGGAGGGAGAGAAGAGTCTTGTTTTTTCTTATTGAGAGAAGGTTGTTCTGCTTCCGGTCCGGTGCCTTCATCTTTGTCGCCATATTCTTCATCCTCCTCTTCGGTTTCCACTTCGATTCGCAAGAACTCGGAGTTAGTATTTGAAGATCAAGAAGCAGTAAACCGAGCAGGGAGGTTCTTGAGAGAAGTTGTATCTAGTTCACGAGCTTAAGCAACGCATTCATCGAAGTTAGAAATGAATTCTTTGACCTCCTCCAAAGTGTTTCTCTTCGTGTGATATATGGCATAATTTTTCTCGAAGAGGATTGGATCTTCTTGATCCTGGGGTCTAGCTCGGTATTTTTTGATCTTGTATTGAAACTTTTCATTTTCAGCTTTCATAATGATGATTTTTGAGTCAAGGTCAATATTAGTGGTCAAGTGAAGCTGATTCTACTCTATGACTCTTTTGAGTCTTTCTTCTATTCTTGCTCTCCTCTCCCCGACAGAATTGGCCTCCTCGATTTTAGAGCATAAGCTAGACTCCAAGTTGTTAACTTATTTCATGAAGGCGGACTCGCGCACGGCAACAACAACCATAGTATTATGAAGTTCGACCCATTTAGCCTTTACTTCCATAAGGTTTTCATGTAGCTAGGCAGCTTCTTGGCTGCGAGCCATTCAATCTTGCTTGGACTGCAAAAATCGAGCCTCAAGATCATCTTGAGAATTTTTTTCCTCTAACACCGGGAGGCACACGACAAACTGATTCCTTTCAGCGAAAAGCTGATCTCGTTATGAAGAAAGCTCTTGCTTATCCAGAATCAACCTTTGTAAGCCCTTGGAAGAAATAAGGTTGGCCTGAAAAAGGTCAGTAATAAGGTTAATAATGCGAAGTACAAATTAAAAGAAGATAAAACAAAGTTATTTCTACTGCGCCGAGCAATGCATGTTATTATTTATTAGAAACTCAACAGAAAGAGAGTCCATTTTTCTCCAATTTTTTTTTAGGCTAGCGTCTTCAGATAATTGGCAAGCTCCACCGTCTTAGAAAGTATATGGCACTCATTCGAAACCGAAAGAATGACACTCCATTTTCTACAGGGGTCTTGAGTGGGTGACGAGTAAGAACTTCCCAGATTTCCATGGTCGGGTGACCGTGGAGAAGGGGCACTTTGTATTTGTTCATCCTGAGCTGGTGGATAATAAGCGGCTAGTGTATAAGGATAGGTAATTGTTATCAGTTCAGAAGTTGGTGGTGGAGGAATGCCAGGAATTGTACTTCTTTGACCAGGAGCAACTGTGGGAATTCAAAAATGAGATGAAGCATTTTTAGCTATTCTCATTTCCCCTCAGAGTTCTTGAACTTTTTCGAATAATGGAGTTTGAAGCTCTCCAAGATGAGTATCCGGCTGAGCTGATGAAGATCTTTTTCTCTAAAGAGGAGCCTCTTCATCATCGGCTCCTTCTTCATCGTCAAGGACCGCTGTGGCTGGTTCGATTGGGGTTTCTTTCATTCTCGTCTCCTGAGTCCCAGCCGAGGAGGTGTGTTTCCTCTTTGGTTTCTTGTTTTTGGGTTGGGACTCCAAGAGGAGGTACCTTCACTGAAGTGCAAGTAGATTCGCCAGCTCTCCTCCGGTTAAGGACATTTTGCAGTAACAGTTCAGCTTCTACCATGTTATCGAGTTCCTCGATGTCGGGGAAAATGACGGATCCCTTCGGAAGTCCCGTGTGATACAAAGAAGTCAGTTAAATCGTTTCCAAGATATATTGAAATATTGAAAGAAGAAAAATTCTTGTTTGCCATGATTTTTGTCTTTTCACCCATATTTGGGAGCCATTTCTTTTAACATTCGAGGCTCTGGTATAAGAATATTCAGAATTTTCTATACCCATTAGGCTATATCTTGAACCCGTGGTGGCTTCCAGTGAGTAGCTGGGAAAAGGTGAATAAAAAATAAGCAACAAAGGAAGGTATTTTTTAAAAATATGGGGAAAAAAAATACTCGAAGACTTACGGAAGAGATTCCATGATTCAGGAAAAATAGGTGCTATGGCCCGGATTAGAAGGAAATGACATTTTATTTCACTCATATTTTACTGTCAGTATATAAAATTCGTTGATGGTAATAAGACAGCACATTGCAGGGGCGGATATACATACACCACATGGAGTGGTATGGCACCCGGACACTTGGTTAAAACTTCTTATTTGTGTAGATAATTTGTCTTGAAGTAAGACAATTATAAAGGATGGCACCTGAAGTCGAAAATGGACTAAGGGTGCAATTGGTAAAGTGCCATGCTTCTAGGTGAACTACCGGTGTTCGATGCTAGCCTAAAGACGTTTATTTTTTTCTTTTCTTTTTCCTTAACTAATTTATTCTAGTTTTTGTATCTCTTTTTCCTCTTCTTTTCTTAATTGTGTTGTATTTTCTCCATATTTGTTTTCCCTCTCTCTTTACCCCTACAAAATTATTGTTCCCTCGTTTATTTAAATTACATCGTAGCTTCGGAAAGTTTTCTTTTCCATATATTCAAGTTGTATTTGATAGCAGTGTTAATGGATCTTTAAAAACCGAACCGAACCGTACTTAATAGATTATGAGGTTTATTTTAATAAAATTATAGTTTTTTTATATAAACTTATAACCGTAAATAAGGTAGGTGTTTAAATTTTATAAAATAAATCGAAAAAATACCGAACTGTACCGATTAAGTTTATATTTAAAATAATATATTTTATTTATTAAGTTTAAAACTAACAAAGATGTTCTTTTTTGTTTGGTCTTGATTATGAAAATGGCTACAAGTGATCAAATAATTAATATCCAAGGTCCCAACTTTCAAAAATATTTTACTAGTCATATCAAAACGAAATTAGTTCTAACATCTTGAGTAGCAAGCCACTAGGTATTCCAGTGATCTTAAAAAAATAAGCTACATCGTATTTGATACATTTCCTCTCGTATAATTTTGATTCCTCTTGTTGGATACTAATATTTTGATAAGCTCTATTTTTGAGTCCCAACTCGAATAGTATCTTTCCACTCGTCTGATTTATATTTCTCTTGTCTTTAGTTAATTTGTTTTACGCTACCATAGAATAGTGGGATGAATCTCTATTATGGACCTCTCTTTTTTTAATTAAGCAATACCTCCCAAGGTAAATACAAATTCCAATTGAAAGACTTATTTTCTAGCCAGTACATGTCACAGATCCAAAATATGACCATGAATCTGCCTTATGTACTAAGCACTTGAAACTATAATGCTCTTCACCAATCATCATCTGTAGCCACATACCTCAGAGGAGCAAGCTTCTAACAAATACAATAGTCATTCCCTTTATACTATATCTTGCAACATAGAGCATGATCAATTACCAAAACTTAAGAGCATTCATGTTAGCACATACTGGTTCTTGATAATTTTATGTCTCATATTAGGCAGTTGGATCTTATCAAGTCTATAGTAGACAATAGACTTTCTGGGCAAATTCATAAACTGAAAGACCATCATCTCTTGTACCTCGTGGCTCCATTTAGACAATACATCTGCCACATAATTTGCCTCTCTAAAGCAGTGCCTTATGACAATATTATGCTGAAAAATAATACTTTGAGCTTCCCTGATTGTGCATGTACCAAATATTTCAATATCGTTGCATCCGGTATTTTTGTTTTGTTCCAACAGTGTGATGAAGAATAGATCCGAGAAAGAGACTTTCATTTCTAGTCGCTTATTCATTTATTTTATTTTTATTGAATTTTTGATTTTCTAAAAGGAAAATCTAAAAGAAAAAATAGTATATTATCTCTTTTTCTAACAGATAAAAGAATCTAAAAATAAATATTCGATCGAACTGTCGTTTTTCCTTCGATCCGTGGAAAGATATACTCTGGAGTTTTAGATTTATTTATATGAAATATGAAGGAAAGGGATCGCTTGGTCCTTGAAGAGTTCTTTCAATCAATGCCGACAAGGAATTTCATTAATAACTGGCCGTTTTGATCCTTTGGAACAACTTGATTAGGAGGCCCTAATGACTATAGATCGAACCTATCCAATTTTTACAGTACGATGGTTGGCTGATTTTTATCTTCGAAACCCATTGGAAAGGGCAGTGCAAGAGAAATCATACAAAAATGATCGAATCTTCGGACGCCCCGAAAAAGATATGAGGTGCTCGGAAATGGTCGAAGTAGTTGAATAGGAGGATCACNCTCATCCGGTGTTTGGTACCCGCATTGGAATCCGACTTGTTCTCGATCTGCCAAGGAGGATTGAACTTGTTGTCTAACATATCAACAACCAGTTTGGAATCACATTCCAGTGTTATTCTATCATATCCATTGGACTGACACCATAAAAGTCCAATCAAGGTTGCTCTTGCTTCTGCCATGTTACTAGTGTCATTGCCCAATGCCTGTGCAAAAACCATAAGCATTTTTCCTCTATGATTTCTCACAACCCCACTGACACCAATTAAACCATCCCTCGGCTTACTACCATCAGTATTGAGTTTTATGCACCCAAAGTTAGACCTTTCCCACATAGCAGGGAAACAATAAAATTTAGGAGACAGATTCAAAAGAGTTTCACATAACTCATACCAAGAAATAGAATCAACTATTGGTATGTTATGTTTAGAGATTACCCACTTGAGGTTAGAAAGAACCTGGATATTATGGACCTCTTTCGTGTCCCTTTAATTTGATCATCACTTTTAAGATAGTGAAAATGTCTAGAAAGTTTTGCCAAAGTCCTATGCAAGTACACATGATCACATTCTAACTTTAACTAGCGACTCTTGCATGACATTTTTAAAAAGTACCAAAAAATTAATCGAATTGTACCGTTCCTGAAGAGAAACCGAGATAATTGAGACAGTTCCGAATAGTTTAATTGATTATACAAAATAAAATAATCGAAAATTTAGTATGGTATAAATATTATAAATAATCAGCTGAACTGAACCATTAACGCCCATAGTATTTGAATGTTTGTCATCCTATTCTCTTGATTTTTAACCTTCCTTGGAGCTAATATTGTATTGTAGCTAGTTCATTGACTTCTTCTCACTTTCTTAAGTTTTCATTTTATACTTAAAAAATCTTATACTTATTAAATGTGGTTAGAATCGAAGTATTAGAAATACTTTTATGTGCGTGTATTGATGATGAAAGAGGTTTATTTCCGGTTTACTAAAAGTTGCTTTGCCTTGTGATCTTTTAATAAAAGTATTGATAAGTGACAATTAATTTGTTTGACTTTTATTTAGGTGTAAGATGTTTGAATTAAGAGGGTACAATTGCCTATTTAGATTTTTTATTTTCTTATTGACGTTCAATTTTCATTTTATTCGATATGCTAATTTGACCGAGAAGGATGGAACAAATTGTCGACCAAGCTTATTTCTTTGTGTTGATTGCATGGTTTATTCATGAACTAAACCATGAATAAATTAAAGTAGATTGAACCGACCCTAATGTATATCGTAATTTGATTTTGCTAGTGATAAGTTTACATTAAAGATAATGGCACACATATATATTCTTCAAATCCTCGATCCACCTTTAGGTAAAAGCAAATAGATTACTTTGTTCTTCTCGACCAAGCATGGGGAGGTGTTGGCGTTCCTAATTTCTCCGCTGCCAAACATATAAAAAGTGAATTGTTAGTTACGTTATGTTCCAAATTTACTTCCATAATTCCACATGCATAAAACAATACAACAGTGGATGTCAACCAAAAAAGGAGAAAAAAAGGAAGAGATACGAAAAATATAGAAAAAGTTAAAGTATGCTCCATCACTAATAAGTAAATAAATTAACATATCATATTGTTGCATATTGAGTTGCCATGGCACCATAGAAAATTGAGGATTTGCAGTTGCAGTTAGCCTAATTCTCCTTACGTACGTAAATACGTGAATTACGCCGAGTCACATAAATTCAAAGGCCAAAAACCACAAGTTTGAAACCTAAAAACTCTCCTCCACAGCCCACTAATTCCCATGCCTCCACAATACGCTTCACCTTATTAATTCTTCCTCTTCCTTTCACCTTCAGCATTCACCCCTCCTTTCCTCTTCCCCCATTGTTTCCCTTCGAAAGGAAGGGCTCAAAAATAAACTCACAAACTATAAAAATAAAGGAAGACAAAAGTCGCATTAATCATTTCCCATATCTTTAATTATGAAGATGGTTGCTCGACCAGTATTTGTTGTTATGCTCTTTGTCACCCTGGCATTCGCCATGGTGGCAGAATCATCGCTCTCTACCCATTTCAGCGACGCTGGAGCCGTTTCATTTGCCCGCCACAGCACTGATGGCGAGCTAGATGACTTGACTGCAGGTCATATCGGGGACAGTTTATTCGAGGACGAAGAGATGATGATGCCATCAGAGTCGGCCCGACGAACCCTATGGAGCTACCACGAACGTTACATTAGTTATCAAGCGATGCGTCGGAACGCTATCCCATGCAACCGTCGCGGCCAATCTTACTACCAGTGCACTCGCATGCAGAGAATTCGACCTTACCGGCGCGGCTGCCTCCAAATCACCAGATGCTCCCGCCGCCATTAATAAACGTCTCCCTGCATGGCTAAACCATGCAATGACGGAATGGAAACCCTAATCTGCAACCGACGCCAAAAAAAGATAATTTATTATTAATTAGTAATACTTTCTGAATGTTTCTTCTTTTAATTGCGACCAATATATTATACTACCCTAAATTTACAAAGGAAAATGAGAATAAGAACAAGAACATGGAATGGATATAAATTTGGACTCTCGTCTTATTGACTAGGTAGCTCTAAGACATTTCTGTTTCTCAATTCCATTATTTTTAACTTCTCTTCCTGATGTTTACACTTCATACATTATGCCATCATTCAAAGATGATTTTTGGTGGTGAAAAATTTGTAAATTGGTGAAATAATATTAATATTACAGATTCTCTATTTCTTCTTCCTTTTTAATTGTTAATCGGTATTTTAATTTAATGTTGAACTTTGATACGTATAATAAAAGTGGTCTGTACTTTTTTTCTATGATGGTTTAATTTGGTGATGAAAACGGCTTGGCCCATACTGTTCATATATATATATTTCCCAGTTTTCGCTATTGAAAAATTGAAATGCTCTTCATTACAAATTTGGCGTAGTTAATTGTACGAGATGGGAAATGTCGAATTTCAATAGAATTGATGACATCTATCATGCCTCTCAAAAATGGAAAAAAAAAGTTAGTTTCAATTAATAACCGTGTTTGCCAAAAATAATTAGTACTCGTCTCCACCCATTTCCAACTTTCTGGATAGTATAATCTGAAAGCTTCATGGAAATCTTAGCAATTCTCTTTAAGACAATTTTCGTTCAGTTAATAATCTACTTCCATTATCTACACGCGTACTTGTCTCATTCAACAGTTTTGAATTGACTTTCAAATTCAAAACTGAATGAGTCAGGGAACGCAAACTACAAACATATACTGGTCCATATCCCCGTGAGTATGGATTTGAATTATGTGGCAGACAAAAATATTACACGGATCTTTCGAGCCGTGCTTAGCTCACTAATTTCTAACTTCTCAAAAAAGAAATATTTTTTTTTGCAAGTTTCATGAATCGAATCTATCTAAAAAAACATTGAAATGATAATGTTCTGTTAACACTTCTTCAAGTATTTCATTTCTGGTCTCTTCAAATACTAATCACGTGTTATAAAGTGAAACTAGCATATTAATGAATTCCAAGTATAGTCAGGAAAAACAAGTAGTCCATGCCTAAGACAAAAGTAATAGAATGATTCGCGGCATGCTAAAGAAGATCCCAGATAAAATTACTCCAAATTCAACCAACTAGGCATTCTAATTAAACTCTTTATTGAAAGATATTCAGATACTACGAATGAAAGGATTTGAACTCTATGCGTTATAGATTTTAGAATAACAATTTCAAATACTAGTAATTGAGTTTTAAATTTGATTTTTTAACACATTTAATGATGATTTATAAAGTATACTAAATTATGTCTCATATATATATATATATATATATATTATTATTATAAAAGTAGGAAGCCCATAACTTAAAAGTTGAATTACCTAAATGCCCTTCTAAATAATTGAAATATTTTTCTTGTAAAAAAATTAAATAAAATGAGAATTTATTTGAAAGGGCGCAACCCTTCAAATTAATTAGTTGCAAATGTTAGTGTCCGGTTGTTTATTAGATGTCACACCTAGATTACATAGATAGGATTATAATACTATCTATTTAGGTATCCGAAAAAGAATTCACAATATATCTTTTAACAATCTCCCATTTTTCAAGGATTTGTGCTATTGATATGGTTCTATATATAAGATAAGTTACCATTAGTAGATTTTCGTCTTCCCAAAATATATTCACATACTCCTCTATTCCAACTAGGGATGGCAAATGAGCGGGTTAGGTTGAATCTGGACGGGTTAAGATGAGTTAGGTCAATAAATAGGTCGTTGTCCAACCCAGCCCAAAGTGTACTTGGGCTAAGATGTGCTGGGTCAAGATGGGTTAAATAATAGGTCATAACCCAACCCGCCCAACTTGACCCATGTTTTTGAACCATGCTCATCTTGCATTAAAA
>ML257277.1:0-13785 GCA_005239495.1 Nicotiana undulata
GGGGGGTTCTCGCTCTTGCTGACTTTGGATCGCAGGTGCGGACTCGCACCTGCGTGAAATTGGTCGCGCCTGCGATGGACTGGGCCCTGGGGAATTGTCGCGCCTGCGGAGCCTGGTCCGCACATGCGGAGCCGCGCCTGCGAGAGGAAGAGTCGCCCCTGCGACTAAGGCCGCTCCTGCGATGGAAAGGCCGCTGGTGCGAGCCTCGCGCCTGCAGCTCATGGAGTGCAGGTGCGGTCACACCAGAAGATTTCCCACCAGCTGTGCAACTGCTGGTTTTTGACCCCGATCGGGGTCCGGNCCAAACTAGAAATCACCCTCCAAAACCCCTTAGTTTCAAACTTAGGATTTCAAGAAAATTCTAATGGCTTACCGATACACCAAACAGGTCTATACTGCTCGAAATGACCCCAAATTTTGCGGGCAAGTAATAAATGACTATACGGATCCATTTCCAGTTCCAGAATTCCATTCGGACCATGATATCACGAGGTCCAATTCCAGGCTGAATTCTAAATCACATGAAATCCAGAATTTCAATTCAGGTGCCGAAATACTCCCGGGTTATCAGAAACCTGAGGGAATACACTCGCAAGTCCGAAATCATCATCCGGAGCTGCTGAAGCTGTCAGAACTCGATTTCGAGGTCGTTTGCTCAAAATGTTGCTCGGAACCAAAATTAGCCAAATAGGCTAGCCTTCAGGAACCAGGTGTTCCTGAACTGGCCAAAGCACTTCTGAATCTCGAACTACCTGCCCACACAAGTCATAAGGCACAAGTAGCTGCTATGGAAAGAGTCATTCACGGGAACGGAGTCCCAACACACAAAATGACCGGTTGGGTCGTTACACTATCTCTCTCTCTCTCTCTCTCTCTATATATATATATATATATATATATATATATATATATATATGTTTTTTGTTTTTTAATTATGCCTCTTGTAAAGTGTTAATTTATCAAAATAAAGCTCTTATCATTCTATATCAAATATATATTTTTTATATTTACGACATAACTTTCTTGTTTTTAAGTTTATTTTTATGAAGGCAAGAACAAATATCTTCAATACTTGGCAAGACATTCTGAGATTGAGAAGCATTATGGTCAAAAGCAAGTAGAATTTATAATCTATATGCTAGAACTTGCCCAAAATGTCTTTCAAGGCGAAATTCTAGGCAACACTCATTTTTGAAATATGAATTTAGATTTTCTTTGTTTACCTCTGTCACAACCCGAAATCCCACCCTTCAGGTCGTGACTGCGTCTAACGTTGAACCCGCTAGACAAGCCAACATGCACAAGTAATCCTAACAATTTCAACCAAAGTTAACAATAATAGAGTCCAAACCTTTCCAAACTGAACAGAATAACAAGCACCTTAAAATCCTTAACAGCGGAAGTGTAATGAAAATTCGAAATGCAAAGTGAAATAATAAAATACATAACGTCGCATACCCAAAATCGAGGTGTCACAACTCACAAACTATCTAAACAGAGTGCTAAATACAGAGTCTAAAAAGAAATACACAATTATCTTGAAACTAGGAGAAAAGGTAAGACAATAAGGAAATCCAAATGCAGGAGAGACGCCAAGGCCCACAAACGCCAGTGGGTATACCTTGAAGCTCTGGGTGGACTGAAGGTGACTCCCTCAATGCGGTCCACGAGGTCCGGATGCGGGGTCTGCACAACATTAAGAAATGCAGTGTAGCATCAGTACAACCGACCCCATGTACTGAGTAAGTATCGAGCCTAACCTCGACCGAAGTAGTGACGAGGTTATACTTGACAATAACGATAACATGTCCAATTCTACAGCAGGTAACAGGGATAATACAAGGCAAGAGATAAGCAGACAAGTACGGGATACGGGAGCAGTAAAGGGGAACAAGTGAAATAAAGCAGTTAAACTGACATATAGAAGTAAACAAGGGAGGCAATTCAACACAATAGCTAACGAAACAAGTACAAATACCAGAAATGTAAATAATGGCACGGCATCACTCTTCGTGCTTTTACTCTCTTCCTTACAATGCAATGTAATCAAATATCATGGCACGACATCATCCTTCGTACTTTTACTCTCTTCCTCACAATGCATTGTACAATGTAAGGCAATATAAATCATGGCACGGCATTAACCTTCGTGCTTATAATCATTATGAATCATGGCATGGCATGGCATCACTCTTCGTGCTTTTACTCTCTTCCTCACAATGCATTGTACAATGTAAGGCAATATAAATCATGGCACGGCATTAACCTTCGTGCTTATAATCAATGTAAATCATTGCACGGCACTAACCTTCGTGCTTATAATCATTATGAATCATGGCATGGCATGGCATCACCCTTCGTGCTTTACACTCTTCCTCACTATGCAATGTAATCAAATATCATAGCACGGCATCACTCTTCGTGCTTTACACTCTTCCTCACTATGCAATGTAATCAAATATCATAGCACGGCATCACTCTTCGTGCTTTACAATCTTCCTCACAAAACAATGACAGATATAATGGCAAGGAGTACAACATAGTGAAAATACATTTCAACATCACCCGGCAAGGGGAAAACATCAATCAATATCACAACAATTGCCCGGCAAGGGTCTCAGCTATAACCAATCACATCGATTGTATACTTAACACTTGGATTCTCAATTGTATCAACACTTCTTAAGCTCAACAACCAATACTTTCAACACGAATAATTTACCAAGTAGAGACAACCTCATAATATGATAAACATGAGAGAATTAATGTAACGACCCGGTCTGTCATTACGTAAAAACCTGCATTATAATTGTTGCTATTGACTTATTATAGATTGGTTATTCTGTTATTAATGTGTTAGAGTTGGTAGGCTTGGAATCGGAATGGTTAAATGAGAATTCAGGCACTTAGTCCTTAAGAATAGCCTTAAAATGGGAAAAGTCAACTAAGAGTTGACTTATTGGTAAACGACCTCGGAATGCGGATTTTATGGCTCGGATAGCTTCGTTAGGTGATTTGGGACTTAGGAGTGTGTTCAGAATAATTTTGTGATGTCCGGTGTAGAATTAGGCTTGAATTGGTGAAAGTTAGTTTTTGGCGATTCCGGACGGCAGTGGAAAATAGGCTATCGGGGTCGGAATGGAATTCCGACAGTTGGAACAAGTTCGTAATGTCATTTTGGACTTGTCTGCAAAATTTCAGGTCAATCGGAGTTGATTTGGATAGTTTCGGCATCATTGGTGAAAATTTAGAAATATCAAAGTTCTTAGGCTTGAATCCGATACAAATTTGGAGTTTTGATGTTAGTTTTGGTGTTTTGAGAGTGCAACTAAGTTTGAATGATGTTATGGGATATGTTGGTAAGTTTGGTTGGGGTCCCGAGGGGCTCGGGATTGATTTCGGGTGGTTAACGGGCATTTTTGGACTTGAAAACACTGCTGGTTTTCTGGTGTTTATGCAGCTGGAATTTGTTCACTGCGATCGCGAGGAATGGTCCGTGATCGCGTAGGGTGAGTGGGTTAAGCAGTGCGATCGCGTGGACTTGATCGCGATCGCGTAGGGTTAGCTGAGGAATGGAAGATTTTTGTTCTTCGCGATCTCATGGAGGAGGTCGCGATCGCGTGAGTTGAGCGGGGTGTGAAGTGTGATCGCGTAGTGGAGTTCGCGATCGCGTAGAGTAATTGGGCGCGTGAGGGAGAAGCTGATGGTGCATCGCAATCGCGTGGGCACGGTTGCAATCGCGTGAGGTTGTGTGAGGGTGAAGCGTGATCGCATGCTTAAGGCTGCGATCGCGGAAGTCAAAGGACGTAACACTATGTGATCGCAGGGGCAAGGTTACGATCGCGGTGAAGGAATAACTGGGCATATTTAAACTAAACCCTCCGCGACTTAAACCCCTTTTTACACCATTGTTGTACGGAAAAGAGCTCTTGGGGGCGATTTTGAAGAGGAAAATCCTTGTCTTCATTGAGGTAAGTGTTCTAGTCACTAAAACTCGATTATGGGTGATTATAGACCATAATCCCAGCCTTTAATCCATGAAAAATAGTAGAAAAAATAGGATTTTGGGGCATGAGATTATGAGATCTTCAAGGGTCGATTTGAGGGGTCAAACAGACTCCGATTTTGGTGTTCTTTATATGTACGGACTCATGGGGAGATGAAGAACACTTTTCTATAAAAATTTTTGAGTTTTGGGACGCGGGTCCGGGGGTCGGGTTTTGCCCGGTTTCAGATTTTTGAGTAAAATTGATATCTTTCGATTGGAAATTGTTCCTTAAGCCCATATTGATGATAAAAATCTGAACTTGGTAGATTTGGAGCCTTCAGAGGTTGATTCGAGAGGCAAGCGCATTACGGAATAGTTTTCGGGCTAGTTTTGAGGTAAGTAATGTTTTTAAATCCTGTCCTGAGGGTATGAAACCCCGGACTATGCACCTTTCACGGGTTTTGAAATTAAAAGGTGGAAACTTTGGAACATGGTTCCTATTTAGGCAACTATTGAGTTGCGAAACCGATTTTTTAAGNTTGGGGCCTAGTGCCGATTTGTTACCCCTTGGGGGATGTTTTTACTATTTTTTCTCACTGATATGTTATGATTTTTCACTCAGTCTTTTCTGTTAAATTGTTTTGACACTTAGAGTATTTTGATACTACTTCTTGAAAAGTGAAATACTCTTTTGGGATTGTGACAATTACTACGATTTCTATCAAAATAGACTCACGGGCATGATTGACACACATTGCATAGGTACTCGTCACCTCACCTATGCAATGAACATGATAATCACTTAGCACATAGCAAATAATACCTATTCCCTCACCAAAGTTAGGCAAGACACTTACCTCAGGTCCAAAGTATAGCAATCACCCTTCTAAGACCGTCTTTCCTTTATAATCCAACTCCGAAACAACGATATCTAGGCATAATTAATTTAATAATATCAATAAAGACTCAATAACACAATCGCATAGCCTAGATATTCAATTCCTATCATTCTTCCAAAAATACCAAAATTCGACCCCGGGCTCGCTTGGTCCAAACAGGAGGCTCGGACCAAAACCTGATCACCCGTAACCCCACAAGTTCAAATATATGATATGTTTTAAGATCCGACCCCAAATTGAGGTTGAATCACCAAAAATTCCCAAAAACCTAACTCCACCCAAAACCCCTAATTTCTACTTTGATTTTAGGATTTTAGGCCTAGATTCTACTGTTTGTTGAAGAAGAATGGAAGAAAACGGAGTTAAGTACACATACCTATGAAGCTATGGAGGAAATGTTCTTCAAAATTCGTCTAGGGGGGTTGGGGAAGAAGAGGAGTTGTGAAAAATGGGAGAAATCCTGAAATAGTTCTGTTTTTGGGTTATTAAAATCACTGGAGGGATTTACCCTTCGCGTTCACGGGCCACTGGCCGTGTTCGCGAAGGGTTGACAGCTGGAACCTATGTGTTCGCGGAGCTAAGGCCACGTTCACGAAGGTCTGACTCCCTAACCTTCAGCGTTCGCGAGACTCTGTCCACGTTCGTGAAGAACAAACCTAACTGACCCCAGACCCCACCCTATAACACTACACGTTCGCGAGAGGGGCGTCGCGTTCGCGTAGAGCAGTACCCCCATAGCTCCGCGTTCGCGACCGTACCCCTGCATTCGCGTAGAACAAAATCCCAAGCCACAGTATTTACCCTTAGCGTTCGTGAGCCCTTGGCCGCGTTCACGAAGGGTATTACACCAGACATCAGAAACAGGCCAAAAACACCAGATTTTTCCTTCTTTTCACACCTTGTTAGCTACCCGAAACTCACCCGAGCCCTCAGGTCTCAAAACCAAAAACACACACGACTCCCAAAACATCCTACAGACTTATTCAAGCTTTTAAATCATCAAAATATCATCAAAAATAAGGAATTAAACCTTAAAACTCATAGAATTTTCTTAAAACTTCATAAAGCTTAACTTTTCCAATTTTGATACAAAACACGTCATTTCAAGTCCGTTTTACACCAAATTTCACAGATAAGTCACATAACATGTATTAAACTTGTTTCGGGCTCCGAAACTATAATACGGGCCTAGTAACACAATTTTCACATCAAAGTTCATTCTAAAAAACCTTTATTATTTTCAGAAAACAATTTTCTTTAAAAATTCATTTTTCGGGCTTGGGACCTCGGAATTCGATTCCGGGTATACGCCCAAGTCCCATATTTTCCTACGGATCCTCCGTAACTGTCACATCTCGGGTCCGGGTTCGTTTACCAAAAATGTTGACCAAAGTCAACTTTATTCATTTAATTATTCCAAAAACTTCATTTTTATCAAATTTTCACATAGAAGCTTCCCAGCTACACGTCCGGGCTGCGCACGCATATCGAGGAGAGATTAATGGAGGCTTTCGAGGCCTCGGAACACAGATTTAGCTAGAATTACTTAGGATTACCTTTTGGGTCATCACAATCTCCACCTCTAAAACAAACGTTCGTCCTCGAACGGACATAGAAAAGTACCCGAGTCTGAGAAAAGGTGGCACGACATCACCCTTCGTGCTCGTGCTTATAATCATTATGAATCATGGCACAGCATCACCCTTCGTGCTTTACACTCTTCCTCACCAAACAATGACAGATATAATGGCAAGGAGTACAACATAGTGGAAATAAATTTCAACATCACCCGGCAAGGGGAAAACATCAATCAATATCACAACAATTGCCCGGCAAGGATCTCAGCTATAACCAATCACCTCAATTGTATACTTAACACTTGGATTCTCAATTGTATCATCACTTCTTAAGATCAACAACCAATACTTTCAACACGAATAATTTACCAAGTAGAGACAACCTCATAATATGATAAACATGGGAGAATTACTACGATTTCTATCAAAATTGACTCACGGGCATGCTTGACACTCATTGCATAGGTAATCGTCACCTAACCTATGAAATGAACATGATAATCGCTTAGCTCATAGCAAATAATACCTATTCCCTCACCAAAGTTAGGCAAGACACTTACCTCAGGTCCAAAGTATAGCAATCAACCCTCTAAGACCGTCTTTCCTTTATAATCCGACTCCGAAACAACGATATCTAGGCATAACTAATTCAATAATATCAATAAAGACACAATAACACAATCCCATAGCCTAGATATTCAATTCCTATCATTCTTCCAAAAATACCAAAATTCGACACCGGGCCCGCTTGGTCCAAACACGAGGCTCAGACCAAAACCCGATCACCCATAACCCTACGAGTTCAAATATATGATTTTTTTTAAGATCCGACCCCAAATTGAGGTTGAATCACCCAAAGGTCCCAAAAACCTAACTCTACCCAAAAACCCTAATTTCTACTTTGATATTAGGATTTTAGGCCTAGATTTTAGTGTTTGTGAAAGAAGAATGGAAGAAAACGGAGTTAAGTACACATACCTATGAAGCTATGGAGGAAAAGTTCTTCAAAATTCGTCTAAGGAGGTTGGGGAAGAAGAAGAGTTGTGAAAAATGGGAGAAATCCTGAAATAGTTCTGTTTTTGGGTTATTAAAATCACTGGAGGGATTTACCCTTCGCGTTCCGGGGCCACTGGCCGCGTTCGCGAAGGGTTGACAGCTGGAACCTATGCGTTCGCGGAGCTAGATCCACGTTCGCATAGGTCTGACTCCCTATCCTTCCGCGTTCGCGAGACTCTGTCCGCGTTTGCGAAGAACAAACCTAACTAACCCCAGACCCCACCCTATAACACTACGCGTTCGCGAGAGGGGCGTCGCGTTCGCGTAGAGCAGTACCCCCATAGCTCCGCGTTTGCGACCGTACCTCTGCGTTCGCGTAGAACTAAATCCCAAGCCACACTATTTACCCTTCGCGTTCGTGAGCCCTTGGCCGCGTTCGTGAAGGGTATTACACCAGACATCAGAAACAGGCGAAGAACACCAGATTTTTCCTTCTTTTCACACCCCGTTAACTACCTGAAACTCACCCGAGCCTTCGGGTCTCAAAACCAAAAACACACACAACTCCCAATACATCCTACGGACTTATTCAAGCTTTTAAATCACCAAAATATCATCAAAAATAAGGAATTAAACCTTAAAACTCATAGAATTTTCTTAAAACTTCATAAAGCTTAACTTTTCCAATTTTGAGCTGAAACACGTCATTTCAAGTCCGTTTTACACCAAATTTCACAGATAAGTCACATAACATATATTAAACTTGTTCCGGGCTCCGGAACCATAATACGGTCCCGGTAACACGGTTTTCACATCACAGTTCATTTTAAAAAACCTTTATTATTTTCAGAAAACAATTTTCTTTAAAAATTCATTTTTCGGGCTTGGAACCTCGGAATTCGATTCTGGGCATACGCACAAGTCCCATATTTTCCTACGGACCCTCCGGGACTGTCACATCACGGGTCCGGGTCCGTTTACCAAAAATGTTGACCAAAGTCAACTTTATTCATTTAATTATTCCAAAAATTCCATTTTTATCAAATTTTCACATAGAAGCTTCCCGGCTACATGCCCATGATGTGCACGCATATCGAGGTGAGATTAACGGAAGCTTTCAGGGTCTCGGAACACATATTTAGCTAGAATTACTTAGGATGACCTTTTGGGTCATCACAACCTCAGTCTTTTCTAGATATTGCACAAAAAGTTACTACAAAAATAAAATCCCTAGCACCTCTTTTGAAGCTTGAAGGCTTTTTTTTTCTTCTTTTGATGCCTAAAAATGCCCGAATTTAAATATCACATTCATGCTTATGACTTGAAAAGTCCTTTTTCAGAAAATAAGTTTGGAGCTCGTTTTGAAAAAGAATAAGAATTAAAGAAAAAAAAGGAAGGAAAAAAAAGAAATCGATCTTGTGTACAAGCATTATAAGTACAATAAAATAACCACACAAAAAAAAATCATTAACAAATATTTGAAAAGTCTGATCTTAGAAATATTCTGTTTCAAAACTAGAAAAAGGCAAGTCACTACAAATATAACATTTAACCTACCAGCCTAAAGCCAACATTACAAGCCAGAAAAAGTGCTAAAAGATTTTAGAAATAAGTGTTTAGTCTACATTAGTGGAGATAGACATAAAGGACAAGCCTATGGTCAAAAGATAAAGAATACTCAATGCAAATGATCATAAAGTTATCAATTTCAGAGAAGTCTCAAAAATAAAGAAGGTACAATCTTTGTTGAATAAAAATAAAAGTAAAAACAAGGTAAAGATTTGATGATATAGAAAATCTATAAAGTCTGAAAGCATGAAAGATTTTATTTGATTAAATTTTTATTTTACAAGAGTGACCATAATTTTAAACAAAAAAAATAGTAATATATTTTTTCAAAATTCTTTTCCTCGAGGACGAGCAAAAATTCAAGTGTGTGGGTATTTAATGGATATAAATTGTTAATATATTTTAATATAATAATATAATATCTTAGATATAAAACGTGACCAATTTATATCATATTCTCGCAATTTTCTAACAATTCTTGCAAGAAAAAGAATACATGAAAAAAGAGAAATTGAAAGAACCTACAGTTCAAGGAAGAAGGATGCATATGTGACAACTTCATCTAAGACTACACAAAGTCAAGAGATACAAAAGTTATGGCAAATTCTCATCAAAATTTCATGACAAATTGCCATACCAATTTGTCATCAAGGCCTTATGATATATTGATATTATCTTCCAATTTCTCACCAAGGTCTTGTAGGATTTTTTTTATAAATAGGCATATGTTTGTAGAAGAAACAATTAACACATCAAATTTCCTCTCTAGCTTTCTATAGAGAAAGAAGAGCATTCTTGGTCTCTTTCTCTGGTCTCTCTTTGTAGTAGTAATATTCTTAGTTTTTCTAAAGTAATTTTAGCTTGTCTTACTTCATAATGGAGTAATTTCTTTTTGTTGGGATAGTTGATGAAGTTTGATATAATTATAATACTATCTCAGCTTTAATACATTCTTGGCTTGAAACTCTATTTCCATCTCATACTGTGCTGGAATGATGATTTTATAATCATTATTATCACATCTACATATTTTATATCTAAGTTATTCTTATATTAATTTCCTTGACGCTGTGAGAGCTTCCGGTCCTTGAGTATGAGTACTCCTATCCGCTCTTGGGCAAGCCGAAGACTTTGACAGGTGTCGGTAGGCACGCCTCTATGATAGTGAGCCTCGAACCTTACTCTATTATATTAAAATTTTATTCGACAATTCTCACTGAGCAAAATTAATATATAATAACTCATGAATAGAATATTAGAGTGAAAGTAATTTTTAGTAAGATTATTATTTCAAGTATGTAATCTTGCTTTTCTCGGTTTTAATTCTCACGGAGGAATTGTTGAAGGCAAGATTATTGATTTTATAGTAAAAATATTCTCACGAAGATTTTACTACGCTTGAGCACAATTCAGGCAAGATATTTCAGTAACCGTCACTAGTTTTAAATCACTTAATTAACATAACCTCACGGAGTGTTAATTATTTATTTATTTCTTAGTTTAAAAATATAATTGTATTAGAAATAAGAAATTATTCTCTAGAGAAATACGTACAAAACAGAGATTTTATTGTAATTATATATCAAGTGAATTCAACGATTCCCAACTCTTTTTAAATATAAACTTTTCGAAAGAAATTTGTCTTAACTTATAATTCCAAACACACCTTTCATCAATTTGGTTCTCTCATATAGTAGTCAAAATATTACATGTCTGTAGCTTAGATTGTCCAATCTCTGTGGGGCGATATCATAAACTATACTAGAATTTGACAGAGTACGAGCAGAAAATCTTATACACCACAGCCTCGTTAACCTCCTTGTTTTCCTCCATTTTCACCACTATAAAATCCACAGGAAATACGAACTTATCCACCCAACTAACACATCTTCCACTATCCCCCCCCCCCCCAGGTATTAAAGTCATTTGGTCTGCTAGCTGCAAAGGTATTGACACTGACCTTATCTCTCCAATCTCCTTCTCTAGTTACCTGTAAAATAGAAAGACACATTAATCTAATTGAGGCACTAGAATAACATAAAGACTTATCAAACTGTATAGTTTCGAATGAGCAAGGTACAGTAAAACTCCAAGGATCTCCACACTTTTGTGGGAGTTTGTTTTGCAATATCACACTGCAATGCTCTGTGAGCTTGACCACTGAGGTCTCTTATATATTCCTCTTCTTTGTCAGGATTTCCTTCAAGAATTTGGCATAAGCAGGCGTTTGTGATAGCACTTCTGTGAATGGAAAATTTACATGAACCTGTTTCAGCATATCCAAAAATCTTTCAGATTGCTTGTTCAGCTTTTCTCTGTATAGCTTTTAAGGGAAAGGTAGCGCCGACAACTTTCTCTCCTGGTGTTCCTCCCTTCACAAAGTTTCTCCCTTATTCATTTTATCAACATCACTCTTCAACTGCTCCTCACTTTCTTTTTCAAGTATCACATCTTTTTGGATCGGGGTGGGATCTTTCAACACTTTTCCACTTCTCAGAGTTATAACATTCACTATATTTTTGGGGTTTCTCTCAGTATCAATGGGGAGAGTTCCTGGAGCCCTCTCAAATAATATTTTTGCAATCTTTACCACTTGTCTCTCTAGGTTTCAAAAATATGTGCCCAATTATTTGATAGTTGCTCCATGGGCGTCCAACCTCTCATCTATCTTGAGAATGAAGGCCTTTATTAGATCCTCTAGACCAGGCTGAACGTGATGTTGAGGCTGAAATTGCTGCCTCCGCTAATTTTGGTATGTTGGAGCTCCTTGTCTCTAAGGTCTAGAGTTATTTTGTTTCCAAGCGTTTGCGGCACCTCCAGGTGAAGTCCATGAAAAACTGGGGTGCCTCTGACCCATTGCATTAAAGTTGTAATTTCCCACATTATTCACTTCCATGATTTGTGATGACCCAAGGGGTCATTTTATGAATTTAGACTCCGTTCTAGGCTTATTAGCCATAAAAAGATTAATTTTAACTACATCAATTTGTGTGCGCAGTCCGGGCATGAAACCGGAAAGCTTTTATGTTAAAATATAAGAAACAATAATTTCTAGAATTATAAAATTTGGTTTTAGTTGACTTGAGTCAACATTTTGAGTAAACGGACTCAAATATGTGTTCCGACGTCCCGGAAGGTCCACAGTAAAATATGGGACCTGGACGTATGCCCGGAAATGAATTCCGAGGTCCCAAGCCTTAGAAATCAATTTTTGAAAGAAAGTGTTTTGCTGAAATACTTATGAAATAATGAAAAGAATTAATGTTTGAAGTCATTGGTATCGGGCCCGTATTTTGGTTCCGGAGACTGGTACAGATTTGTTATGATATTCAGGCCTTGCCTGTGAAATTTTGTGAAATACGTAGTTCGTTTGACGTGATTCGGACATCCGGTTGAAAAGTTATGAACTATAAGTGTTCTTGAGGAAAATAATGAGTTTTGAGGTTTAATTCGTTGTTTTACATGTTATTTTCATGATTTGATCGAAGGAGCAAGTCCATATTATGCTTTTAGACTTGCGTGCATGTTTGATTTAGAGCCCCGAGGGCTCGGGTGAGTTTCAAATAGGTTTGGGTTGTGTTGCGCTCGTTCTTTCTTATGCTTCGACGTCGTTTCTTCAAGCATAAATGATATCATATTGAACAAATGAGCTCCGATTTATGTTTTGAATGAAGTATTAGATCCGTATCGTAATTACGGACCCGTAGCAAAAAGAATCATCGAATTTGGACATCGTATGAGGATTTTATGGCAATTTTACTAAGGTTGCCCAGATTTGTCTAGTTAATTATGAATTTGCCCCTGGCGGCGTATCAAAAACCTACACTATTTGCAAATCTTAAAACCTACATATCTCCTTCATTATAAGGTCAAATTGAGTGATTCAAAAGCCTAAATTCATTAGAATTTCACAAGGAATCCATTGGACACAAGAAAATCAAGTTTAGGTATCGTTTGGCACGAGAAACGAGACAGAATAGCTGACAGAAAAATAAATACAAAATGGGTAGACTTCTTCTTCTTCAGATTTTCGAACCCCACAGCCCTAGGAACGCATTTCTTCACCAAATATCATCCCCAAGTCATATGTAATCAATTCTAAATTTTACTCCTTCAATTACCCATTGTTTTCATCACTTTTAAATCAAAAATTAAGAATTTTCATGGTAAAAATTGAGGGTTTGGGTAGAATTAGGGAATTTTATAAAAATCGAATCTTTACCTCGAATTGAGGTCGGATTTCAAAATTAATTGTATATTTGAGTTTGTGGGTGAATGGGTAAACGTAATTTGGTCCGAACCCCGAGTTTGGACCAAGCAGGCCCGAGGTCGGGTTTTCACTTTTTTTGAGAAAACTTAGGAAAAATTATATTTTTCAATAAAGTTAGTTCCTTTAGCATTAGTTAATGATATTAAGTTAATTTTGATTAGATTCGAGCAATTTAGAGGTGAATTCAAAAGGAAAAGCAATAATTGAGCTGTGAGTGGCCTGCGGAATTGAGGTAAGTGTTTGGCCTAACTTTAGCTTGAGGGAATAGGACTCCCCACTTGTTTGCTACGTGAATTGCATGGGTGTGGTGTATAGGTGTGGTGACGAGTATCTATGCACCACCCAAATCGTTTGTTAAACATGATCCCATTTCCCGTTCCCACTTATTTGATCATTGTATTAACTGTTACATGTTCATTATTATTTCTGTGACTATTTGGCCTTGTTGAATTGTTGTTAGTTATCGTTGTGACTATTTGGAAAGAG
>ML257278.1:0-31317 GCA_005239495.1 Nicotiana undulata
CTCGTGTGATAAATAATAAACAATAAGCACGGCATGTCCCCTCGTGCGATAAATAATATAAAGCAACAATATATTGTGAAAATCAACAATAAGAAGTCTCAAGTGTATGGAAATACTCAATAAAATTCTATTGTCCCGGCAAGGGACTCGGCTATAACCAACCTCGCATCAGAAATATAGTTTCAACAGTAAAAGCCTCAACTGAAACAAATAACACAATAACTCCCNACGTTGGACATGAATTACACATAGCAAAAACTACTCTATACCTAATCCCTCAAGGTAAGGTTAGGGCAAACACTTACCTCGGCTCCAAAAAATGCAAGTCAAGCCTCAATCACAGCCTTCCCTCTCGAATCCAACTCTGAATCGATAATATCTAGACATAATGGATTTATTAATATGAATAAGTACTCAATAAACCAATTCCGAGCCTAATTATACATTTTCTACTATTCTTCCAAAAATACGAAAATTTGACCCCGGGCTTGCTTGGTCCAAACACGAGGCTTGGACCAAAACCTGATCACCCATAACCCCACGAGTTAAAATATATGATTTGTTTTAAGATTCGACCCCAAATTGAGGTTGAAAAATTCCCAAAAACCTAACTCTACCCAAAATCCCTAATTTCTACATTGACTTTAAGATTTTAGGCCTAGATTCTAGTGTTTGTTGAAGAAAAATGGAAGAAAACGGAGTTAAGTACACATACCTATGAAGATATGGAGGTTGGAAAGCTTGAATTTCGTCTATGGGGGGTTTGGGGAAGAAGGGGGAAGTGAAAGATGGGAGTAATCCGTAATGGGTCTGTTTTGGACTTAAAAAAAAAATGCCTGGGCAAAATACTCTATGCGTTCGCGTGCACTGAGCCGCGTTCGCACAGGCTTATCTCCCCAGGCCTATGCGTTTGCGAGCCTAGAGCCGCGTTCGCACAGAGCAAAGTGGCTCCCCACCCCAGCTCCCTTAACATGCAGTGCGTTCGTACCGGACTAGCCGTGTTAGCATAGGCTTAAGCTCCCTGGCCTGTGCGTTCGCGAGCAAGTCTGTGCGTTCGCACAGAGTAATCACAGCCCCCTCCCCACGTGTGCTATGATTTCGTATGGCTATCAATGCGTTCGCATAGTGCAAATTGGACCCTCACCCCAGACCCCACTTTTACCCTGTGCGTTCCCACCCCCTTGAGTGCGTTCGCATAGGGTAATTTACCTGGACACCAGAAACCACCAATTACACCAGATTTTTCAACCTTTTAGCACCCCGACACCTACCCAAAACTCACCGAGCTCTCGAGGCTTAAAACCAAATACACACACGACTTCAAAATCATCCTACGGACTTATTCAAGTAATTAAACCTTTAAAATAACATCAGAAATAATGAATTAATCTCCAAAATTCATAGAATTTTCTCAAACTTCATAAACTTCTAAATTTCCCATTTTTTATCCGAAACACGTCATTTCAAGTCCGTTTTACACCAAATTTCACAGATAGGACAAATAACATATGATAAACCTGTTCTGGGCTCCAGAACCATAATACGGGCCCGGTAACACAGTTTTCACATAATTATTCATTTTCAAATTCCTTTATTATTTTTAGAAAACAATTTTCTTTAAAAATTCATTTCTCGAGCTTGGGACCTCGAAATTCGATTCCGGGCATACGCCCAAGTCCCATATTTTCCTACGGACCCTCCGGGACTGTCAAATCACGGGTCCGGGTCTGTTTACCAAAAATGTTGACCATAGTCAACTTTATTCATTTAATTATCATAAATTCCATTTTTTCATCAAATTTCAACATAAATACTTCCTGGCTACACGCCCGGGCTGCGCATATCTAGGTGAGTTTAACGGAGGCTTTCGGGGTCTCGGAACACAGATTTTGCTAGAATTACTTAGGATGACCTTTTGGTTCATCACACCTGCCCCTCCATTGTGAGCACTGCCTAGGAGTCCCTGAGACTCCTCCGAATTCTGACACACTAGGGAAGGCCTTTCCAAACTTGTTCACCAAAAATTGTTCTTTGAAAAGGTTCTGGTGTGAGAATTGCCTGGGGCCCTTGAGGCCCTTGGGAACTTTGACACACCAGAAGCCTAGATATGTTATTATGAATTGTTGTGTACTCCAGATTTGATTGAATGCTTGGCTTCCAGGTTTACTTTTCGGCCTGCAAAGGCTCCCTATAGTATAGTAGTTTTTATCATGTAATTCATTTTGGTCTGTAATAATAATCTTTGTAAGAAGATATGGGGTTATTAATAAAAGTTGTGGAGGGATTTTATATAACTTTTATCATATTCGGGTAAAAATTGCATTAGAAACCATGTTCATAGGGTTTATCTCATTATGTTGAATTTTCATCCTAGAAATCGTTCTTCTAGGTCGTGTATCCATTCTGCACTAATAAATCATGTTCTCAAAAGCTTCATGTGTGCA
The DNA here is from genome assembly GCA_005239495.1 of Nicotiana undulata. Classification (NCBI taxonomy): domain Eukaryota; kingdom Viridiplantae; phylum Streptophyta; class Magnoliopsida; order Solanales; family Solanaceae; genus Nicotiana; species Nicotiana undulata. Next base: position 2,445 of record ML257278.1, read on the forward strand.
TTAGAAATCATGCTTCTAGGAATTTCCTTTGTTGAATGGGCTTGGCAACTGATTAACACCTTACTCGCCTAGATACCATGTTTATAGGAAACACATATAATAGTTTCAATACTTATATATCATGCATATAAGGGAAGTGCAAAAAAACGTTTTCTATGTCATAATGCTTGTAATCAGATGCAACACATACACATCATGCCTACATGGTCTAAATAGGTAAAATATGCATGTTTAAATTAATCAGTGGTTTAGTCTGATTAATGTTTAGATATCATGTCTATAGGATCCTTCCCGGTTATCACCTAGGCAAGCCTGTAGGATAATTAAAATCTTGAGTGCTAAATTGTGATCTTCTTTCTGCTTGAAACCTGCCTAGTTGGTAAGTAATAAAAATCAGTAGGCAAAGTGATAGGTATTCACTGCCTCGCCTTAACAAAACTGTTGTATATTCTGTTTGTGTTCATTTAGATATCCTGCCTATAGGACTCCTAAATCATTTAAAAATGCTTGTCTGAATAAGAGTGCATTTGTTTGTTTATTTGTGGACGTAAACATGAGCCTTTTAAGTGATTTTATGTGACAGTCCTACTTGATTTTATTAGTCGCTTAGTTTTCTCCTTTTAAGCAACGTATGTGAGTCTAGATCGACCTTAAATATAGGTCCTAAACACCTCCAGGGCCACAGATAAGGGATGGGTAATGCACGGATATGATACATATTCGATGCTATTAGAACGCTTAGGTAATAATTAAGAGGAGGTTAATCGGGTAGTAAAGGATAGGATTACATGTACACTAATGCCACGCGTAACACCTCTATTTGAGGAACGTTATCGGGTATTGCATAAAAGTGATCCAATAGGTTAATAAACATAGGACCCCTTTTATTCCCGTTTTAAATAATCTCTACTTGTTTATTTTCTTCAAAGACTAATTCGCTTAAATTGAGTTTGGTCGGGACCCACCATTGTGGACCTTGAGGGGTGCCTAATACCTTCCTCTCTAGGTAATTTCGAGCCCTTACCCAATCTCTGGTAAAGTAAACCGGTTTATGAGTTATTTGTTTTAGGTGCCCTAACACACCTTAATCTGTTAGGTGGCGACTCTTCAAATTTCATACCCCGTCCCAAAAGGAAATGAGTTGTCCCCAAAAATGTTCAAACCCAAACTCCGCAAGGAAAAAGGCGGCGCGAAAAATGACCAGAAGTCCCTCTACATTCTAATCGAGGTAACCCCGGAAAGGCTAAGGCCATCGTCTTGGCGTGGTAATCCAATATAGCATGATAAGGTAACAGAAAATCTATACCTAAAATGACATCAAAATCGGCCATATCGAGAATAAGAAGATCTACACTAGTCTCAAGACTCCCAATGGTGACCACACACGAACGATAAACATGATCTACAACAATAGCATCCTGTTACACCCAAAATTCAGGGAGCGCGACTGGGGCTCAACCGAGTGAACCTGGGCGAGCAAGCCTGTTTGATTTCCTTCTACCCAAACTAATACATGAATAAAGAGTAGATGTACTCCATTAAACAAACTCTAAGTAGTTATCATTAGAAACTTCCATTTCATTCCCCTTAGTAGATTCATTCATAATTTCCAAAATATTACAAGTTTTAAGATATAATGAAAAAATGTGTTTGCTAAATACCAACATTTCTAGTTTTGACTCCCAACATCAATCACCACCCACAACCTCTCTATGGAGCCTCTATGTACAACTGAAGAGTAATATCGAAATGTTGGCAACAAGGCTCCGGTTGTACCTCAAAACACAAAGTAAATGAAAAACAAGAGATACATGATCTCGAAATGAAGTGGGGCTCACCAAGTCAACTGATGAGAGGATGCAACACTATATGTGATCAACGTTGTCTGCTATAGAACCACCTGCATCCATTTAAAGATGCAGAGCCCCCGGCAACAAGGACGTTAGTAGTGTCGAATAGTACTAGCATGTGAGACTAAAACACTATCTCAATAGAATGAACAACAATACAATGGGGAAACATTCAAGAATGCAATATGAGTTTAAATAACACTTAGAACTTCGATTTAAAGATCACATGGATTTTCAAGTCAATTTCCCCATTATTAGGTTGGGTGGTTTTTTATGCCAATATGCCACAGTCCACAATACCGTCATGTTCTTACACGGAGTCCGATCTCGGCCCGATCGCCTAATCCATCTCATTTGAGACATCAACCATATTCCTAAGTTCGTCCACAATACCACCATGTTATTACACGGAGTCCGATCTCGACCCCATCGGCTAAGCCATCCCATTTGACACATCAACCATATTCACTATTTTATCTATAATACCACCGCGTTATTACACGAAATCCAATCTCAACCTGATCGGCTAAGCCATCTCATTTGAGATATCAACCTTATTCACAATTTAATATTTCTTTTCCATCTTTTCACTACATTAGCATGAGTGGCCCCAATTAGGACGTTATTCTTGGCGCTTGGCCGTATTTCATATTCAACACTTCCATTTCGTTAAAGTTCAAAGATCACCATCAAATATCAACATATAGAATATTTCAGCAACCATATACCTCAAATTCTTTAGTAATGGAAACTTCAAACGTAAAAGGTTTCATTTAAAATAATAGGGCATACCAACCAGCAATAGAAACACACATAAAAATTATAAACAATTAATACACCATTTACTCTTGCGATACTCTTTCCCAGAAATGACAATGTACAATTTCAACACCTGAGTATGTAAGAACTCAAGTCAAACTTGATACATTTATAAACATTAGTTAAATAGCCACTTATGGGCATGAATTGGGTACAAAAGTTTTCAGGCAATTCTATTTTTGAAATAATTTTTAAACATTTGAGTCGAGACTCATTTCATAATCTTTATCACATTCTCTCATTTAATTGGCTCCACTAGCCATAATTATAACTTAAAATTTCAGCATGTTGGCCAAACTCTATTTCCCAATTCACTTATTTCATTTTCAAACATCCTAACAGATTATCAACAACAAGATATTTTCAATCAAGGCTTTAGGCACGTGTATGAGCAAGTAAAAGTCTCAAGCATATTAAGTGTTTCTCACATAATTTGACATACTAGCTTTCATTTGGAACACGGCTCAAAGCCATAACATTCTAATACGCAAACCACACTTTGAACATATATTTTTTGACATAAGACTCATTCAGAATAGTCAAGTTTATAGGATATAACCCGGAATATAGAAATTAGGAATCTTGAGACAATCATACTTGAACTTATGAGAACATTATGGAATTCGATTCAAAGAGAGAAAGTTTAGAGAACATACCTTGTTTGATCTTTCCTTAAGTTACTACAACACCCCAACGCTTCTAGCAGTTACAATCTACAAGGAGATAATGAAGATGGGTTAATAATTAGAAGGATTCACATGATGTAACTCTCTTAGAAATTTTGTCAAACACCTAACATTTGAAATAGACTACAAGGCTCTACAATGGAGATCTTTTCATCCCTCAACTAATTTCAACAAGAAACTACCCAAAATGGTTCATTACTTCACGTACTACAACTTTGTGTCACATGCATGTCCCCTTTCCAACACAACAATATATATTTGAACTCATAACCTCTTATATGAAATCTTAGAAGTAGGACTTACCTAGAAAGATAATGATCTAGTGATTAGCTTCCTTGATTCTTGAGAATCGGTGCAATATTGGATGATTAGAATGTTAGTTTTCCTCATTCCGTTTCTAAAATGATCTAACCTCTCTATAGATTCACCAGAAAAATCGCCCCAAATAAATTCCCAAATCCTATTTATCAAAATGGGGTCGGGTTATGAAAATAGGAAAATGAAGCCTCCAGAATCAGGGTTGTGGTCGAAGAATGTTCCGCAAAATGAGTATGCGGGTCGCAGAATGGGTGGAAAAATTGTTGCCCAGAAGTGGTCTGCAATGGACAGGTCTGCGGCCATTTTGTGGTTCGCAGACCATTTTTGCGGTTCGCAAAATTATTCATTGGTCGTAGAATAAGATTTTGCCAGCTTTTGGTAATTTGGTCATAACTTATTTTAGGAGTGTCCAAATGACGAACGATTTGAAGCATTAGAAACTAGACTCGAAGCTCTTTCATTTGATAGGTTTTGCGTGACATAATACCTTATATATATATATATATATGTGTGTGTGTGTGTGTGTGTCTGTAGATATGCTCGTCCAAAGGTTGGACTTGTGCGAACTCATTAGGAGTTTTAGCCTATTATGAAATTTTCCAACTTGACTTAGACTCGGGCCTTTACTTAGACCCCACATTACATATAATATTCCTCGTACACTTGTTACAATATCCCTTTGATATCCATCACATTAATAGCACATACATAATATGATTATCCTACCTTGGCACCACAGAATCTTAAATTACTTTGCGAATTTTTTTTCTGGGGCCTTACACATCCCCCACAGGTGTGGACACATACACAAGAGCACTCAAAGAATCACGAGGCACAACCAAATATAAAGCACAATAGGATGACACATTGGAGCAAGTAGAACATGGATCAAATAGAACTGAAGCATATCTACTGCAAACTGATACAATACATGTAATAATAGCGTCAGATGACTCAGCCTTAGGGCTGGATGGAAAAGCATAACATCGGGGTTGGGCCCCACCACTCTTAACCACGTCATTGGGACGACCTCTAGTTGGCTAGCCTCCACCTCTAACTGTCTGGCCTCTACCTCTAGTTGTCTGACCCCTGCCTCTGGTTGGCTGAATAGGTGGTGGAACAACTGGTGCTGGAACCCTGATGTTGTGGTGGGATGTCCAATAATCTCGGACATGTCCTCCTAGTATTCCCATAACCATCACACTCGAAACATACATCATGGTATTGTAGCTGCGAAAATGGAGCCCGACACGAACGAGCCAGATTAACACAGTAATAACTCAGAATAGGAGGTGCACTGATAGGAGTTGGCGGTGTATTGTAGGTTGGCTATCCAGAATGAGGCACATAAGGACCATGACTCCCTCAAGCACTGTGGGCTGCCAGAAGCGTTGAATAAAACGACCTGGGGGGATGGCTCCTACCAAAAGTACCCCTGCCACCTAATGAGGCACCGCTGAACCCACTGGGGTGACGAGGTCTCTTGTCAGACCCCTGACCTCCCTTTGCAAGAACCAACTCAAATCGCCTGGAGACATTGGGAGGCACCTAAAATTTGATCTCATTCCCGTTCTCCATTGCCATCTACAATATGATAAGCTGAGCAAGTCCCTCAATAAACCTCCTCACCCTCTCTCTATCTATCTATCTCTCTCTCTCTCTCTCTCTGTAGGAAGTAGAATAAGAGCATAACGGGCCAAATCCACAAAACATGTCTCATACTGCGTAATAGTCATACTGCCCTTCTGGAGATGCTCGAACTGACGACGATGCTCCTTTCACAATTGTTGATACCCAATTTTTCCTATATATTTTATATATTCATAAATACATTCAAAATAGCATATATATGCATACATAAGCATGCACAAGGTTTTTATAATTTTTTCCATAATTTTACGGGTCTAAATTGTTATATTTTCTCCCCTTTTAGTCATAAAATCCGCAATAATTATTTCTAAAATTATTATTATGATGATTTATTAATTCAAGTTCTATACATATACCAAAATGTAATTCATGTAATTTTTATGCATTTTTTATAATTATACTTGATATTTTCAAGCTAAATTGCATATAATTGCAATGTTTGCCCGTTTAATGTATAATTATATTTTACGCATGTAAAATTGGCCATTATATTTTTTAAATGATAATTATACGTTTTTAATCATTTTAGTATAGAAAAATTATCCTCAGAAAACAATTTATTATTTTATTAAAATCAAAATAGGGAAATTGGATATCTAAATCATAGCCAAATTTGGATATCAATTATAGCCCAAATTTAAATCAATTTCCTACCCAATTACCTAACCCAGATTCTATAAACACCTACCCAATCCCGGAACCCATCTACCCGACCTAATCTTGACCGTTGATCTCCCAGATTAACAGTCCAAACACCCCCTTTCCTTTTTTAATTCCTAAAGACCTCTAACCCTAAACCATTCCCAACCCCCGCCGCCTTCAGATGATCACGTCTCTCCCCCCTCTCTCAACCTAACCCTAACCTCCTTCAGCCGCTACCTCCCTCTCCGGCCATCTCCGGCGACCACATCTCAACCGCAAGCCTCCAATGGTTTCCCCCTCACCTTGCTCATCATCTCTGAGGCCTTCAAGGGCCCTGGGCCATGCTGACTTATGTCTAAGGTTGTTGTTTTGGGTGTTCATGGCCTCTCCGGTATGATTTTGGGCAAAATCACACCATATTTGTTACGATCCTTGAGGTTTACAACAGGTTCTTCCGTTCTACTTGGGTTTCCTTTGAAACCCTAATTTTTGTTTAAATCTCTTAGACTCGTGCTATTTTTTTTACGATTCAAGTATGATTCTCTTTATATTTTACACTGTTCTCAAACCTCTCTTTAAAAATCATCAACTTTAAACCTTTTTTACTTCCTTTAAAATTAGGGTTTCTCAAAGTTCTTTTGTACTCGTTTAAGCTGACTTTTTCCTTTACATTTAAACCTTTTCTTTGCATATCTCGACTGATTCTATGCTTTATTTGCTTTTTAACTCACCTATGCTAAAAAAGCCTTGATTTTGAGATATTTTTATATGGGTTCTTTGTATTAGCCTGATTACTTGTTTCTTGTTATGATTCTGTGGTTACCATACTCGTGTTTATTGAGTCTTTAGCTTACTTGTGTGATTATTCATCTGGATTTGTTCATCTCTTGCCTCTTTCCGTCAAATAATGCTGAACTTGCCTGTTTGCTATGACTGTTTGTCCTTCTCTATATATATGTTGAAATATAGAATCATGACTCTCTTTTGACTGATTCTGATTTCCTTATTTGATGGTCTAATTGAGAGGTTTCTTCTAAAACACTAGAATTCTACTCGTCTGTTTAAAATTAATTAATTCCATTACCTTATTTGTTGTACTACTCTATTTTTACTGAATTATTCCTTAATTGTGGTTTTCTGAATCTTGTCCTAATTGACTACCCTATGCTTAATGAACTTTGATTCTTTCCTTATTAATCATGTACTGATTTTTCTTGCCTTATATGCTACTGGTTTTACTGTTTGAATTTGAAATCCCTTAACTTAAGGGAGTACTTGCCTTGATTTTCTGATTAATTAATTCTGAGTTCCTTAATTACCATGTTACTATGATTCCTACCTTATTTTTACTATCCGTTTCTCAGCTATAAAGACTCTAGTCTTTCAATAACATAACACACGAACATACACACTATTCAACTCTCTCTTACACACATATATACTCCCAACTGTTATTCTCTTGATCACCTGCTACTACCAGTGGACTGCAAGCCAAGACTGGTGATTCTACTTGCTTACTCCTCATTCTGTATTTGCTATCTTTCAACTGGTATATTTTCAATTTATGTTAAAAGTTTCAAAACAATATGTTTCTTTGGGTATTTCGATTCATCGTGTTTATAATCTGATTTTACTTATGGTTTTGTTGCTCTACCTGCAATAGCTTGTATGCTTGCTGCTTTTAGTTCTTAACACCCTTTCCTTTAGCTTCAACATGTTTACTATCCCCCCTGCATGTTTCAACATGATTCTGCTTGTGTCTTCTTTAGTTCTTAGTATACTGTAACATGCACCACATGCTAATTTTGTCTCTATGCTATACCTAGAACTTTTTCTGAACCTATGTGTGACTAGGCTTATTGTGTGTTGTCCTCTCCCCAATACTCCCTCAATCTGATTATGTTTAGTCTTTGGTATGAACTCTTTGTGACAAAACTAGGCCTGTGATTGTTTAGGCCCTGTACAGGTCTATGATACTTTAGTGCTTCTCTAACATCATTTGTATACCAATTTGTTTCTATGTATGGCATATGTGTCCCCGATCCCCGCTTCCTTGTTTGTGTTTGACTCCCCATGTGCTGTGCTGGCTGATTGCTCCATCCTCTATTCTTTTCGAAACTATTTCCTAAGTCACTCGCTTACTGATATGTAAACCTATTTCAAATAAATAAACTATTTTTCAGAAATGCTCTTTTAACTCAACTCTTCTCAAATCACCTCCTGCACTTCACTTTATTCTTAGACCCTTAAGTTCTGCCCCCTTAGTGTGAGCACTGCTTTGGAATCCTTGAGCTCCCTCTGCACTCTGACACACTGAGGTTGGCCCTTCCACACTGCACTGGTTCAATTCTTGGCTACTAAGTATAGGTGTAAGCACTGCCCGGGATCCTTGAGATCCTTAGGGAACTTTGATACACCTAGACTATGATTTGTCTATGAACTCAGGCATATGAGACCATTGGAGGCTTTTGAAAATCTGGGCCTAATTGAAGGCTCCCTGTATAATAGCTTCTTGATTTTCTATTTCTATTTATGTAATTCATTCATTGGCTTGTAATAATTTGTAAACAACTCTTGGGGAATGGATTGTAAAAATGGAAGGGGTAACCATGCATGCTATAGATACACAAGGTTAAAAATCATGCCCATGATTTTTTACATTCCCTATATCTGCATTAGAATTCATGATTAGGACCAACATGTTCATTCAAACCATGCCAAACTTGCATTAGGTATCATGTCTTTAAGGATTTCATGTTTACTGCTTTAACGTACACCATGTCCTTAATTTGTGCTCATGCCTACCATATAGAAATCATGCACCTATGATAATAAATCAATATAAAATTGTTACTTATGTGCATTCAAAATCATGCCTCAACCATCCTGTAGCTCTTTGTGCATTTTAGAAATCATGCTTTAGGAATTCAGTGCGTCCTGAAATTATGTCTTAACCATCCTGCATTTATATATGCATATTAAATACCATGCTCTAGGATTTCGTTTACATTTGAATAACTACTCCTATTTTAAACTATTGATTCATGAAAGGTATAAAATAATATTTCATGTGATTATCACGTCTGCTTTTAATAGAAATTGGTAACTAACTTTGCATTCTCTGATTTACATCACTTAGAACAACATGTTTTAGGTAAAACAACCTCTAAACTGTTTAATAATTCTAGTAGCTATTATTTATAACCCCACGCCTAGGCAAGTCTTAGGTAATCAATCTCTTTAAAACTGAATGTTGTTTTGATTGAGTTTACTGTCTAAGGGCTAACGGGTTTTTAAAATCAGTAGGCGAAACTAATTAGGTCTTTCTAAGTAATAAAATAGACATACATATCTGTTTATCTTTTGAACTCACTTAGACACCCTATCTTAGGTTTCTGAATTTGGATGATGTCCTTAGGTGTGTTTGAGTTGTGCTATTTATGTGCATTATCTACGGAGGTAAACTTGAGCCTCTTTCATGCTCTTATGTGTTCCCATTTACTGCAGTCATATGTGTTCTTTATTTGTCGCCTTAGAATTTTTACCTTTTCAACCTGAGGGTCTGCCTAGTACCACCCTTTTTGAATAGTGTTCATAACCTCCTCCGGGATTGGTAGGAAGGGACTGGTAACAACACGCAATAGAGTTTGTGACCAACACATGCTTTAATTACCTTCACGGGATGGGAAAGGGTAGAATATGGATATGATGACCGATGCGCTAATACCACGTATAGCCCCTCTTTGAGGAGTGTCATACCGGGTATTACATTGATGTGATACATATTATTACAAACCTAGGATATCCTTTAATTTACATGCTTAAATAGTAACCCTTTTCAAAACTCAGCTTTTTCTCTAATCATTGCATGCTTAAGATTTAAATCCCCTCTTATTTGAGCCTTTATTTGCTAAACCGTACAAATTCACAAAAGTTGTTTGGCCGGGAACCACATTTGTGGATCCTGAGGGGTGCCTAACACCTTTCCCTTAGGATAATTTCAAGCCCTTACCCTACCTCTGGTTAATAACTTAGTTATAGACAAACCCCTTAGGTTCCCTAACGCACCTTTAAAATCGTTAGGTGGCGACTCGAAAAAAAAATTCAAACCCTTTTCCCAAAAGGAAAGAGTCGTCTCAACCCAAAATGTCCCGAACCCGATCTCCGCGAGGAAAAAGAGGGCGCGACAGCATGGCGACTCTGCTGGGGACTAAAGGCTTTTACCATTTCAAATTGTTTTGTGAATTTGTACCATTATTTTGTTTAATATTGGCACCCTTTCCTCTCCCCTTTACATACAATTAATTCTTTATTTCTTTCAAGTATTTACTCCTCCCCAAAATGAAACTAACGTGTTTCTTTGTTTTCCTTTTGTAACTGTTTTAAGTTATAATTGTTGTATTTACCGCTTTCTTAACATGCAAATATATGACAACTTATTTTAATGCTTATTATTGTTTAATCATGATCGACATTCATACTCCACTCGTGCCAAACAAATACTATATCAACGCTTGATGAGTGGTTGCGATCTTCCTATATTATTACCCCTTAAATTCGGAAAGGCTTATTTGCGGTAAAACAAGTCGATCAGCGGTGCAGTCGACGGTTCCGTGCCTTCCCCCTTGAGTTGTCCGCTCAAGGGTACCAGTCTAAAGCCCCATAGAAACCTTACTTTGTTATGTTGTTGCATGCATCATGGTCAAACCTAGCCAAGCAAAAGTGTTGTCTGCACGATAGCTTTTAAGATAGCCTTATCCAAATGTCCACCGGGTTCTCCTTAACCCAAACGAACATCATCACGTTCTATGCATTTATTTGGAGAATTAAAAGCTTCATGCTAATTGTTGATATTAAATAGTCAAGTCTGGTGGGGGTAAGGGCCTAACCTTATTTGCTTTGCAGAAACATGAGGCACGAAGTCCCCAGATTCGGCATGGTGTCCAATATTCACCCAAGACTGCTGAAATGGTGGGAAGATCTACACTCCAGTGACAAAACTCTCGTCAGAATATACTTGGGCAACCTACCATCTCTCCTAGAAATCCATCCTAACAAAATGATAATAGAGGTTGCTACCCTCTTCTGGGATGGTGAGAGGTCCGTGTTCCGCTTTGCGAACATTGAAATGATGCCTATGCTGGAAGAAATAGGAGGACTGGCTAGCCTAGTGTGGGAAACCCCGGGGTTGCTAATGCCTGAGAATTAAACAGGCAAAGGTTTCCTTAAAATGATGGGTCTGAAGAAGAATGCGGAACTGGTATGCTTGAAGGAATCATACATACCTTTTGATTATTTGTACGAGAGGTACCGCCACAACAAATCGTACCGTACCTACCATGACGTGTTTGCTATCACATCCCTGGGACACATCTATCGTAGAGTGTTCGTCTTCATGTTTTGCTTTTTGGGTTTGATCATGTTTCCGATGAAGAAGGAGAGAATTCATACCAGACTGGCCATGGTGACTAAGACACTAATGGAAGGAATAGATGGGCAAGACTTCAGTATTGTGCCTATGATCATTGCAGACATATATCGGGCCTTGGAAAAGTGTCAACAAGGAGCAAGACATCTCGAAGGTTGCAATTTATTGCTTCAACTTTGGCTCATGGAACACCTCCAAAGAGGTGAATACCGACAAGACATTCATCGAAGGATCTGGGATGACCACATCGCTTTCCATCACCCGAAGCGAAGTAATTACATCCCCGACATGTTCGCTCAGCCTGAGAATGCCGAAGGATGGGTCGAGCTCTTTGATAATCTGTGTCACGACCCAGAATCCTAATCCAGGTCGTGATGGCACCCAGCGACGGGGTTAGGCAAGGCAATATGAATTACACTAAGTTTTACCCTTCCCATTTGATTAACAAGTCAATATTTCCCAATTTTAAACAGTTAAACATGATGATAGCTTGATATGGAAATTAAAACATAGCACTACATGGCCAAAATAAGGCATATGTATGCCTAAACAACCCAAAACCCAAAATATATATACACTACGCGTGTGCCAGGAACTAGTGTCACGAGCGTCATGGGCATACTAACTGAGTATACAAAGGAAAGTAATAGATATACAAATCCACAGTCTAGATGAAATAGACGGGGAAAATAACAAAAGTAAGTGAAAACTCCATGGTGCTGCTGGAAATCGCCAGAGGAAGCAGCTCACCGTGAAGTCAAGTCCACAAGCTCAGGGTCTATCTCCAGTGTTGTAACCAGAAGCACTTTCCTCAGAACCTGTACAGTTAAGTACGGAAGTGCAGTATGAGTACATATTAAATAAATATGTACCCAGTGAGTATCCCGCCTAATCTCTAAGAAGTAGTGACGAGAGGTCGACTCGATACTCACTAAGGTCCATCAGTAATAACATATGATAGAATATAATGAAATACAGTAGGCATGTCAGGGAATAAGCAACAAGTACATATCAAGAGCGGAAATCCGAACAACTACTGAATTAAGCAATAATGCACTTTCAAGGGTAAGTCCACCGAAACGATACAATAACCACCAAGTCTTAGATCCGTCGTGGCTTACGGCCCGCTCCCATAAGGTACCTTCTAACCTCGTCGTGGCGTACGTCCCGATCCCATATGTATCACAAATACTTTCCAACACTGCCATGGCGTACGGCCTGATCCCATATATATCACAATTACTTCTCAACACTGTCGTGGTGTACGACCCGATCCCATATATATCACAAATACTTCTCAGCACTGCCGTGTCGTACGGCCTGATCCCATATATATCACAAATACTTCTCAACACTGCCGTGGCGTACGGCCCGATCCCATATATATCACAAATACTTACTTTCCTTTCAACAATTTTCCATAAATCCTTAGAAGAACAATACTATACAAAACATAATCTCATAGTACATATGGCGTCACAAAGAATCGTATAAAGCATTGCAAGGAAGCATATAAGGCATTACGAGGAAGCATATAAGGCATATAAGGCATTACGAGGAAGCATATAAGGCATGGTGTGGGCCTAACTACCCGGACATAACAATGATAGCCGCTACGTACGGGCTCTCGTAACTTGGCGCGTACGTAGCCCCCAAACAATTTACACATAGCATATACATCACCTATGGGGACAATTCCCTCTTACAAGGTTAGAAAAGAGACTCACCTCGTGTCTAATCTACCCCTCGGACCACAATTGCGCCCATAACTCCGAACTCAACACCCGAGGACACGCAACTAGACAAAAGGTATACAATAATATAAATGCATGCACAATGCGGGAAGTTATCCTAGTTATTCAATAAAATCGCTATTCTTGAAGAATTCCCAAATTCCAACCCCGTCCCGCATGTAAAAATTCTGAAAATTATCGAAGGAATCACTTACCCATAGCCTAATGATCATTCAGGTGTGATTTCTACTTGATTTTATGGCCTAAAATGGAAAATCACTAAATCCTCAAGAGCCCTAAAATTACTACCTAATTCTATGATTTTGGATAATTTAGTAGGGAATTTAACTAGGAATTAATGTTTGAAACTAGTAAAACCATGGAATTTACTTACCTCAATAACAGTGGTGGAAGGTTCCTTAAAGAGCTCTCTAAAAACTTGAGGATGAAGATGAAAATGGAGGAAATATGCTAAGTCACGTATTTAAAAAAACTGCCCAGGGATTCCTTCACTGCGACCGCGACAAGGGCTCAGCGATCGCGAAGGCCAACTGGCCAGACCTTTGCGATCGAAGCAGAGGTCCTGCGATCGCGAAGAGTAACTGTGTCCGGCCCTGGCTTGGCACTATGCGATCGCGAGGATGGGGTTGCGATCGCGAAGGCATGGAGTCCAGCCTTCCGCGATCGCGAACAAGAAGTTGCGACGCGAAGAACAATCAGCAGCCCAGCCCAAATCCTTCTCCGCGATCGCGACCCACCTTCTGCATCGCAAAGAAGGAAACCAGACAGCAAAAATCTGATTTTTCCAACTTAGCTCCATTGGGTCCAAAAATCACCTGAGCCCCTCGGAACCTCGTCCAAAAGCACCGCCAAGTCTATATTCATGATACAGACTCGCTAGAACTTCCGAAACGCGAAAAACAACAACGAAACTCAGAATTCTACCCCCAAAACCAAATTGAATTAAGCTGAAGAACTTAAGATACTAAAATTCATTTCAATGCGCCGAAAAGGCCTATACTACTCGGAATGATTTCAAATTTTGCAGACAAGTCGTAAATGAAATAACGTAACTATTCCCGATCTCGGAATTGCATTCGGACCTCGGTAACATAAAATCACATCCAAAACCAAATTTCAAATTCTATGAAAATCCTCAAAACTTCATTAACACTAAATTTTCCCATTTTGATCCGAAACCCGTCAAATCAAGTCCGTTTCTAACCAAATTTCACGAATAACTTAAATAACACATATTGAACCTGTACTGGGCTTCGGAACTATAATACGGGCCTGACAGCACAGGTTTCACATTGAGGTTCATTTTCATAAGCCTTTATTATTTTCAGAAAATAATTTTCTTTAAAAAATCATTTCTCGGACTTGGTTCCTCGTAATTCGATTCCGGGCATACGCCCAAGTCCCATATTTTCCTACGGATCTCTCGGGACCGCCAGATCACAGGTCCGGGTCCGTTTACCAAAAATGTTGACCAAAGTCAACTTTATTCAATTAATTATCATAAATTCAACTCTTTATCAAATTTTCACATAAAGGCTTCCCGGCAACGCGCCCAGGCTGCGCACGTACATCGAGGCAAGATTAACGGAGGCTTTCGGGGCCTCGGAACACAGTCATAATTAAATTTACATAAGATGACATTTCGGGTCATCACAATCTCCCCCTCTAAAACAAACTTTCGTCCTCGAACGGACGTAGAATCGTATCTAAAGTGCTAAATAGTTGTGGATACCTGCTCCGCATGTCCTACTCGGATTCCCAAGTTTCCTTATCGACTGGTTGGCCCCTCCATTGGACCTTTACGGCAAAAACTCTCTTAGACCTCAGCTGGCGGTCCTGCTTATCAATAATAGCAACTGGCTCCTCCTCGAAGCCCAAATTCTCATCTAACTTAATAGTGCTGAAATCAATCACGTGAGAGAAATCGGCATGATATCTCCGGAGCATGGATACATGAAAAATCGGATGAACTCCTGATAAGGCGGTAGGTAAAGCGAGCTCATAAGCAACCTCCCCGACTCGCCTGAACACCTCGAAAGGGCCTATTAACCTAGGGCTCAGAAGAGAACCCTTCAACATAACCTTATCTCCCTCCATAAATGCTACATCACGCGCCCGCTGATCAGCGTAACTCTTCTGTCTGGACTGAGCTGTGCGGAGTCTCTCTTGAATAATATTCACCCTATCCAAAGCATCTCTCACCAGATTTGTGTCGTATAACTTGGCCTCGCCAGGCTCAAACCACCCGATAGGAGAACGACACCGCCAACCATATAAAGCCTCGAATGGAGCCATCTCGATGCTGGACTGATAACAATTATTGTATGCAAATTCCGCCAAAGGCAAGAACTGGTCCCACTGACTACCAAAATCAATTACACAAGCCCTGAGCATATACTCCAAAATCTGAACCATACGCTTTGACTGACCATCAGTCTGAGGGTGAAATGCTGAGCTGAGATCTACCTTAGTGCCCATCTCACTGTGCAATGCTCTCCAAAAGTGCGAGGTGAACTGAGGACCTCGATCTAATATAATGGACACCGGCACACCGTGCAACCAGACTATCTCCCGAATATAAATCTGGGCCAGCCTCTCTGTAGTATAAGTAGTAGCCACAGGAATGAAATGCGCCAATTTGGTCAATCTATCCACAATGTCCACCGCGTCAACCTTCCGCAAAGTCCGAGGCAACCCAACCACAAAGTCCATGGTGATGCGCTCCCATTTCAACTCAAGAATGGGCATCTGCTTAAACAAGCCTCCTGGTCTCTGGTGCTTGTACTTGACCTGCTGACAATTGAGACACCTAGACACATACTGCACTATATCCTTCTTCATCCGCCTCCACCAGTAGTGCTGCTTCAAATCACGGTACATCTTCGTCGCACCCGGATGAACAGAATACCGAGAACTGTGGGCCTCCTCTAGAATTCCCTTCCTCAGGCCATCAATATTAGGAACACATAAACGGCCCTGGAGCCTCAAGACACCATCCTCGCCCAAAGTAACCTCCTTGGCCCTGCCCTGGACCACCGTATCCCGAAGTTCTGCAAGGCATAGATCATCAAACTGTCGAGCCTTAATCTCCCCCAATAATGAAGACTAAGCAACTATATGAGCCAAAACTTGACGAGGCTCCGAAAGGTCCAATCTCACAAGGGGATTGGCCAAGGACTGAATGTCCAAGGCTAAAGGTCTCTCCTCCATTCCAATGTAGGCCAAGCTACCCATACTCGTTGCCCTCCTGCTCAAAGCATCTACTACTACATTCTCCTTGCCTGGGTGATACAAAATAGGGAGATCATAGTCTTTTAACAACTCAAGCCATCTCCGCTGCCTCAAATTAAGGTCCCTCTGCTTGAATAAGTGCTGCAAATTACGGTGATCAGTGTAGACCTCACATGACACACCATACAAATAGTGCCGCCAAATCTTCAAAGCATGAACAATCGTCGCCAACTCTAAGTCGTGCACAGGTAATTCTTTTCATGAACCTTTAGATGGCGCGAAGCATAAGCAATAACCCTTCCATCCTGCATCAACACACATCCCAACCCGACGCGTGAAACGTGGCAATACACGGTATACATCCCAGAACTGGAAGGCAATGTTAGAACTGGTGCTGAGGTCAAAGCTGACTTGAGCTTCTGAAAGTTCGCCTCACACTCGTCGGACCACCAAAACGGGGCATTCTTCTGAGTCAATTTGGTCAATGGAGCTGCAATAGAAGAGAACCCTTCCACGAATCGGCGATAATAGCCTGCTATGCCCAAGAAACTCCTTATCTCTGTAGCTGAAGTAGGACGCGGCCAACTCTGAACCGCCTCAATCTTCTGAGGATCAACCTTGATACCTTCTCCGGATACCACATGCCCCAAAAATTCCACGGAATATAACCAGAACTCGCACTTGGAGAACTTAGCATATAGCTTCTGTTCCCGCAAGTTCTGGAGCACAACTCTCAAATGCTGCTCATGCTCACCCAGGATCCGCGAATAAATCAAGATGTCATCAATGAAGACGATGACGAAGGAATCTATATACGGCCTGAATACCCTATTCATCAAGTCCATGAATGCTGCTGGGGAATTAGTTAAACCAAAGGGCATCACCAAAAATTCATAATGGCCGTATCTGGTACGAAATGCAGTCTTCGGAACATCTGAAGCCCGAATCCTCAACTGATGGTAACCCGATCTCAAGTCAATCTTGGAAAACACACGAGCACCATGCAACTGGTCAAAAAAATCATTGATGTGCGGCAGAGGATACTTATTCTTAATAGTAACCTTATTCAGCTGGCGGTAGTCAATACACATCCGCATAGACCCATCCTTCCTCTTCATAAATAGGACTGGAGCACCCCAAGCGACACACTCGGCCTGATGAACCCCTTAGCCAACAACTCCTCAAGTTGCTCTTTTAACTCTTTCAGCTCCCTAGGAGCCATACGATACGGGGGAATGGAAATAGTCTTAGTATCTGGAGCTAAATCAATACAGAAATCAATATCTCGATCTGGAGGCATGCCTGGAAGATCTGAAGGAAATACATCTGAAAACCCTCGCACCACCGACACTGAATCGATGGTCGAAGACTCGGCGGTGGTGTCCCGCACATAATCAAGGTAAGCCAAACAACCCTTCTCGACCATATGCCGAGCCTTCATGAAGGAAATGACCCGGCTGGAGGCACTAACTGAAGAACCTCTCCACTCTAGCCTAGGAGACTCAGGCATGGCTAAAGTGACTGTCTTGGCATGGCAATCTATCACATCATGATAAGGANTCGATCTACCACCACAGAATCGCCCACATGAGTGGACACATATATAGGAGAACCCAAGGACTCATGAGGGACATCCAGAAAATGAGCAAATAGTACTGAAACATATGAATACGTGGATCCTGGGTCAAATAGTACCGAAGCCTCTCTACCACATACTGAGATAATACATGTGACTACGGCGTCTGACGCCACTGCATCTGATCTGGCCGGAATGGCATAAAATCTGGCTGAGGCTCCGGAAGTGAACTCCCCCAGAGTGAACAGGAACTAACTGACCTCCTCCTGGATGGCATCCCCCTCTAGAACGACCCCTACCGACCTGTCCTCCACCTCGAGGTGGCCGGACTGCTGCTGTTGATCTCCTAAGCTGATAACTCTGCTACACTACCTTGCCCCGATACCTCCACGTATGACCCGGCTCCCCACACTCGAAACAACCTCCTGGCACTACAGCTCGCTGCCCGAAAGAGGAAGAACCCTGAATAGCCGGAGGGCGGTGCGAACCCTCTGGTAAGGCACTGAAATAGGAACTAGAGGATCTTTGATGACTGGAATAACCGCTGCGTGCACTCTGGATGGCTGGAGGTCGATAGGAACGCTATAGCATGGCGCCGAAATGAGGCCTCACTGAACCACCTCGAGGGGGTAGTGGGGGTGCTGAATATGAAGGTCTGTTGGGCTGACCACCCCCAAACTGACCCCTCCTCCTAGCTGAAACACCCCTGAACTCTCCTGAGAACCTGGCCCTCTTGTCCCGCTGACCCTACTGACCCTGATACTTGCTCCTCAACCGATACCACTCAATCTGTCGAGCTATCTCGATTACAAGTTGGTAGGGGGTACCCATCTCCACCTCTCGGGCCATAGAGGCTCTAATACCTTGATGTAAGCCTGTCACAAACCGCCGCACCCTCTCGACATCAGTAGGAAATATCATAAAGGCATGGCGAGATAACTCGTAAAATCTAGCCTCATAATCAGTCACTGACATCTTCCCCTGCTCTAGTTGCTCAAACTGACCCCGCAGCTCCTCCCTCTCAGAAGGTGGAATGTACCTGTCTAGAAATAACTGAGCGAACTGATCCCAAGTGACAGGAGGGGAATTTGCTTGTCTGCTGAGAATATATGACTGCCACCACCTGCAAGCTCTGCCCTCTAATTGAAATCTGCTGAAATCCACTCCATGGGACTCCAAAATCCTCATGTTGTGCAGTCTGTCCCTGCACCTATCAATAAAATCCTGAGCATCCTCTCCCCGCTCACCCCCGAAGACTGGAGGGCGAAGTCAGGTCCATCTATCCAACATCTTTTGCTGGTCACCCTCTGCAACTGGCTAGGGCTCTAGGGCTGCTACTACGGGCTGAACCCCTGCTACGGGCGGTGTGCCCGGGGTATGACGTGTTGCTGCTGCCTGACCTGTGGCTTGAGAGGTAGGGGTTTGGACTCCCCCTTCCACCTAAGAAGTAGCAGGGTCGGCTGGAAATAAACCACCCTGGGACATAGTGTCCATGAATCTCAGCATACGGCCCATGACCTCCTGGAAGCCTGGCCCCGTCATGAAATCCACTGGAGCAGGTGCTACTGGAGGCACCTCTTCCTGCTCCTCCATAATAGGGTCCTCTGGTGGTTCCACTGGTTTAGCTCTGGGACGCCCTCGCCCCCTACCTCGAGCAGGTTCTCTACCCCTGCCCCTACCCCGACCTCAGGCAGCGGGGGCAGCGACATCTCCCGGGCCAGAAACATCGGATGCACGTGTCCTCACCATCTGTGAGAGAATAGAAGAATAAGTTTGAGTACATCATAGATTTCACGACAGGATATGAATAAAGGGAGGTTTCCTAACACCCCATAGCCTCTTGAAGATAAGTATAGACGTCTTCGTACCGATCCGTAAGACTTTACTGTGCCTGCCCGTGACTCGTGAGACTTACGTGAACCTAGGGCTCTGATACCACGTTGTCACGACCCAGAATCCTAATCCTGGTCATGATGGCGCCCAACGACGGGGCTAGGCAAGCCAATATGAATTACACTAAGTGTTACCCTTCCCATTTGATTAACAAGTCAATATTTCCCAATTTTAAACAGTTAAACATGATGATAGCTTGATATGGAAATAAAAGCATAGAACTACATGGCCAAAATAAGGCATATGTATGCCTATACAACCCAAAACCCAAAATATATATACACTAAGCGTGTGCCAGGTACTAGTGTGATGAGCTTCATGGGCATACTAGCGGAATATACAAAGGAAAGTAATATATATATACAAATCCACAGTATGGATGAAATAGACGGGGAAAATAACAAAAGTAAGTGAAAACTCCATGGTGCTGCTGGAAATCGCCAGAGGAAGAAGCTTACCGTGAAGTCAAGTCCACAAGCTCAGGGTCTATCTCCGGTGCAGTAAACAGAAGCACCTGCCTCAGAACCTGTACAGTTAAGTACAGAAGTGCAGCATGAGTACATATTAAATAAATATATACCCAGTAAGTATCCCGCCTAATCTCTAAGAAGTAGTGACGATAGATCGACTCGATACTCACTAAGGTCCATCAGTAATAACATATGATAGAATATAATGAATACAGTAGGAATGTCAGGGAATAAGCAACAAGTACATATCAAGAGCGGAAATCCGAACAACGACTGAATTAAGAAATGATGCACTTTCAATGGTAAGACCACCGAAACGATACAATAACCACCAAGTCTTAGATCCGACGTGGCGTACAGCCCGCTCCCATAAGGTACCTTCTAACCTCGTTGTGGCGTACGTCCCGATCCCATATGTATCACAAATACTTTCCAACACTGCCGTGGCGTACGGCCCGATCCCATATATATCACAATTACTTCTCGACACTGCCGTGGTGTACGTCCCGATCCCATATATATCACAAATACTTCTCAACACTACCGTGACGTACGGCCCAATCCTATATATATCACAAATACGTCTCAACATTGCCGTGGCGTACAGCCCGATCCCATATATATCACAAATACTTCTCAACACTGCCGTGGCGTACGGCCCGATCCCATATATATCACAAATACTTACTTTCCATAACAAATTCCTTTCCATTCAACAATTTTCCATAACGCCTAAGAAGAACAATACTATACAAAACATAATCTCATAGTACATATGGCGTCACAAAGAATCATATAAAGCATTGCAAGGAAGCATATAAGGCATTACGAGGAAGCATATAAGGCATATAAGGAATTACGAGGAAGCATATAAAGCATGGTGTGGGCCTAACTACCCGTACATAACAACGATAGCCGCTACGTACAGGCTCTCGTCACTTGGCGTGTACGTAGCCCCCAAAAAATTTACACATAGCATATACATCACCTATGCGGACAATTCCCTCTTACAAGGTTAGAAAGGAGACTCGCCTCGTGTCGAATCTACCCTTCGGACCACAATTGCGCCCGAAACTCCGAACTCAACACCCGCGGACTTGCAACTACACAAAAGGTATACGATAATATCCTAGTTATTCAATAAAATCCCTATTCTTGAAGAATTCCCAAATTACAACCCCGGTCCCACATGTACAAATTCCGAAAATTCTCGAAGGAATCACTCACCCATAGCCGAATGATCATTCAGGTGTGATTTCTACTTGATTTCATGGCCTAAAATGGAAAATCACTAAATCCTCAAGAGCCCTAAAGTTACTACCTAATTCTATGATTTTGGATAATTTAGTAGGGAATTTAACTAGGAATTAATATTTGAAACTAGTAAAACCATGGAATTTACTTACCTCAATAACAGTGGTGGAAGGCTCCTTAAAGAGCTCTCTAAAAACTTGAGGATGAAGATGAAAATGGAAGAAATATGCTAAGTCACGTATTTAATAAAAATGCCCAGGGATTCCTTCACTGCGATCGCGACAAGGGCTCAGCGATCGCGAAGGCCAACTGGCCAGACCTTTGCGATCGAAACAGAGGTCCTGCGATCGCGAAGAGTAACTGTGTCCGGCTCTGGCTTGGCACTATGCGATCGCGAGGATGGGGCTGGGATCGCGAAGGCATGGAGTCCGTCCTTTCGCGATCGCGAAGAGGAAGCTGCGATCGTGAAGAACAATCTGCAGCTCAGCCCAAATCCTTCTCCGCGATCGCGACCCACCTTCTGAGATCGTAGAGAAGGAAACCAGACAGCAAAAATCTGGTTTTTCCAACTTAGCTCCCGGGAGTCCAAAACTCACCCGAACCCCTCGGAACCCCGTCCAAAAGCACCGGCAAGTCTGTATTCATGATACGAACTCACTCGAACTTTCGGAACACGAAAAACAACAACGAAACTCAGAATGCTACCCCCATAACCAAATTGAAT
The DNA here is from genome assembly GCA_005239495.1 of Nicotiana undulata. NCBI lineage: Eukaryota > Viridiplantae > Streptophyta > Magnoliopsida > Solanales > Solanaceae > Nicotiana > Nicotiana undulata. Next base: position 24,740 of record ML257278.1, read on the forward strand.
CAAGCTTAAGAACTTAAAATTCTAGAATTCACTTCAATGCGCCGAATCGGCCTATACTACTCGGAATGATTTCAAATTTTGCATACAAGTCATAAATGACATAACGGAACTTTTCCCGGTCTCGAAATTGCATTCGGACCTCGGTAACATAAAATCACATTCCAAACCAAATTTCAAATTCTACGAAAATCCTCAAAACTTCATTAACTCTAAATTTTCCCATTTTGATCTGAAACCTGTCAAATCAAGTCCGGTTCTTACCAAATTTCACAAATAACTTAAATAACACATATTGAACCTGTCCCGAGCTTCGGAACCATAATACGGGCCCGACAGCACAGCTTTCACATCGAGGTTCATTTTCATAAGCCTTTATTATTTTCAGGAAAGAACTTTCTTTAAAAATTCCTTTCTTGGACTTGGGTCCTTGGAATTTGATTCCGGGCATACGCCCAAGTCCCATATTTTCTTACGGACCTCCCGGGACCGCCAGATCACGGGTCCGGGTCTGTTTACCAAAAATGTTGACCAAAGTCAACTTTATTGAATTAATTATCATAAATTCAAGTCTTTATCAAGTTTTCACATAAAGGCTTCCCGGCAACGCGTCTGGGCTGTGCACGAACATCGAGGCGAGATTAACGGAGGCTTTCGGGCCCTTGGAACAAAGTCATAATTAAATTTACATAAGATGACCTTTCGGGTCATCACAATCTGACTGAAGAACAGGTTCAATGGATGTTTGAGTGGTTTCTGGCAGATGGGTTTATCGTCCGATCCCGAGATGCACCATTTGTGATACTGATTGGTTTAAGGGGGACATACCCTTACGTCCCTCTTCGAGTTATGAGGCAAGCGGGTAGGAAGTAAGTCATACCCAGGGTCGACAAAATGAGCCATCTTCGAGAAGACTTCCAAAATGATGACAGTCTTCACAAGTGCCAAGCCCAGCACCTGTGGCACTGCAAGATTGTACTTGAGAAGGACACCATCGAGCCAGACAGGTATCATGTTGGTTGTACCCCTTTCTATCTTGGTTGGTTAGAAGATAATCAGGGTACGCAAGCCAGGGTACATCCGAGGCCACAGAGTTATAGATGAAAGGGCTGAAGCGCAAGTCAAGTTCAACCAGCTGCGCAAAAGGATCCGTGAATGCGAGGATGAGCACCACAAAATACATGAATCTCACAAGAAGCTGATCGAGGAGTGGAAAGACATGGCTATCAGCACCAACAAGAGGTTGGGATACTTAGAACGTGGTATAGTCGAGCTGGAGGAGAAATTCATCAAAAGGGTCGAAGATTGCCAAAGGGCTGAGGGAACTGAAGGTGGATATCTAGCCAGAACATACATGTTGCTGGGACTTCGCGAGCTGGGAAAGCTATTCGAGGGAAGCAGGAATGTCGATTCTGGGAAGGTCCATCTAAGACCAAATAGATAGGAATGTCTTTATTTTCTCTATCAATGTAATAAGGCCAATGACCATTAGTGACTTTTATTTCTTCGTTCATTTAGTGTCGTTTTGGGATTTTTCTACTTTCATATCAATAAAATTAGGCGTTTAGAATTTTAAGTTCTCCAAACCAACTTTTTGCTTGGCCTACCTCGGGCATAAAGAGGTTCCCAAATTAGGACACGTTTTACATTCCCGCGCTATGTGTTTAAATACTGCAATATTTTTCATAATCCTCACTGACTCGGCTACCTTTTTGTTTTTGTTTCTTTTCTTAAATATTCCCCTCCCCAAATGCTAGTTCGTGCACTCTGGCATCGTCAGCTTATCGCACAAGATCCAAAGGCCCTCCACCTACTCCTCTTCCTAGTCCTCCTAAAGGCAAGAACAAAAGCAAGAGTAAGATGGAAGAATCCAGCGGCGCCAGGAAGGAGAATAAGGTTGAACGGGTAGAGGACAATGACGGTTGAGGTATTCAGGTCCTAAATGAAAACATGTCACCACTGGAACAGAAACTGTTGAAATTTCAAGAAGAACTTGATCAGGTTCGGAATCTGGCCAACCTGTCATTTTCCCTCAACATCCCAGACGTCAACTTCCCAAACACTCAAAACCCTACACCTTCAAAAAATATCCCAAGACAAAAAAATCATCTCGCACCTCACAATCACGCCACTCCATCAAACAACCAAACTCTCTCGACACAATGCAATACTTGCCACACCTCAAACTACACTCCCCTACTTATCCCAGAACCTCAGAATCCCACAAAGGACCACGTTCACGCCTATAACAATCCCATCTACGTGGAAACCATAACCCATTCCACTCCACCTATCCCACACCCGTCTAAGTCTGATGAAAAGGACCTGTTTATCAAGAACCTAGCTGAGGAACTAAGGAAGCTGACCAGCCGAGTTCAGGGTGTTGAAGGAACCAATAGAATCATAGGGTTTAATTATGAAGACCTCTGCATACAACCTGATGTCGAACTGCCCAAGGGGTACAAACCTCCAAAGTTTGAAATGTTTGACGGTACTGGTGATCCAAGGGTCCATCTGATGACCTATTGTGACAAGCTGGTTGGCGTAGGAAAGGATGAAAGGATCCGCATGAAGCTGTTCATGAGGAGTTTGAAGGGAGATGCATTGTCTTGGTACATTAGTCAGGACCCCAAGAAATGATCGAACTGGGTAGGTATGGCATCTAACTTTATGGACAGATTTAGATTCAACACAAAGAACGCACCATACATGTTCTATATCCATATTTCGAAGAAGAAACCCAAGGAGACATTTCGCGAGTATGCTACTCGCTGGAGGTCCGAGGCTGCTAAACTCAGACCCACCTTAGAAGAGGAGCAGATGAACAAGTTCTTTGTCCGGGCCCAGGACCCGCAGTACTACGAATGGTTGATGATGATTTAAAATCACAAGTTCTCCGACATTATCAAACTAGGTGAACGGGTTGAGGAAGGTATCAAGAGCGGTATGGTTACAAATTTTGAAGCCTTGCAAGCTACAAACAAGGCTCTACAGTCCAGTGGTGTGTCTAAGAAAAGAGACGTGGGAGCTGTAATGGTTGCACAAAAACCAAATCCCCATTGAAATACCAAACTTACCCAACACCTCCACTCACATACCAGCCAACCCCGAATTACCAAGCACCCTCACCTTCATACCAAGCTCCACCACCAACTTACCAATCTCTACCACCCACCTACCAATCTCCACCACCCACATATAAACCTATTTCACCTAGATACTCACAACCCACTCATGTTTACCATACTTACAATTATCGGCCATCTCATTACCAATCACCCCCTACCCGTCAAAACTTCCCTAGACCTCGACCTAATTTTGATCGCAAACCTCCAAAATAGTACACCGCCATAGTTGAACCCATTGACCAGCTTTATCAGAAACTCAAAGATGTTGGTTACGTCACACCTATCCCTGCTTCCACCCCTGAGAACCTTTCTCAGTGGATTAACCCAAACAAATCCTGTGCATACCATTCCGGCAGGCAAGAGACAGACAGAGAGTCACACAATTACTGCACAAGACATAGAAAGACATACAATGGAAGTTCCACAATTTTTCATTTCATCAAAATCACAATTTCAATTCCATCCTTATCCCTCCTCACATCTCACCCTTATTTCTCCTGTTGCGGCGTGCAACCCGATCCCACCTGACAATTGTTGCGGCGCGCAACCCGATCCCACCTGACAATTTCAATCACACCCTTATCACTTCTCACATATCACCCTTATCTCCCCTGTTGCGGCGCGCAACCCGATCCCACCTGACAATTACAATCACACCCTTATCACTTCTCACATATCACCCTTATCTCCCCTGTTGCGGCGCGCAACCCGATCCCACCTGACAATTACAATCACACCAACGATGACAAATCACAGTTCAATCACAGAAAATTTCAGCAATAAGAATACAACTTCTTTACATAGCCTTTAGCATATACATTCATACTCTTGGATTCATTATCCTTTTAGCACCGTTTTTCATAACGTGGTAGTGTGGTGGTCAACTAAAGACAGACAAGTATTACACTTCACACATCAACATAATTCGGACAACCAGTTGCACATATTTATAACAATACACGTACCGTATGCTCGAACACCACAAGTGATTTTACAAAGATTAAAGTTAGCCATACATACCTGGAGTCGAGTTTCCCCTTTTTTTCTAATTTCTGTTGCAGTTCACCGAACCGCCTAGCACCTTCAATCTGGTTCACAATGCAACATATTTACCTTAGAATTAGGAGTCTCGAGTACATTTGAGCATTTTATCAAACACTATGTGATCCCTAAGATTGGCTAAACCCTTTTTAGTAAAAGATTACTCTACTTGCTTCCCTTTGCTAGGTTATTGAAGATTATTCACATGCATGCAAGGTCCCAACTTTTCATCCCCAAGAACCAACCTATGCGTGTTTTATTCTCAGTTAAATCCCTGGAATTTGAGAAAATAGGGTGAAGGCTTACCTCTTATGATGAAGAAGATGACTAGTACTTGATAAACTTCCAAGCCTAGGTAGAGATGGAGGACCAATTTGGGAAAGATGAGTGCTTCTCTCTCTAGAACCCACTCTCACTTCTCTCTATTTTGTTCAGAAACCAGTTAAAATGAAAGGGGGCAGGGGTTAAATGAAACTGGGGTCGGGTGTAAAAATTTAGAAAATTAAAAGACCGTGTCGAATATGCGGTCAGGAATGCGATCGCATTCCTGACATGCGGTCCGCATATGGACCGCAGAATGGCCCCCAGGTGGGCCAAATTTTGAAAACATTCTGCCCGAGTATGCGACCACTATGCGGTCCGCATACATGTTATGCGATCGCATTATGCGTCGCATAACACCCCCTTCAGTTGGGCAGTGATATGCCCGTGTATGCGACCACTATGCGGTCCGCATACATGTTATGCGATCGCATTATGCGTCGCATAACACCCCTTCATTTGGGCAGTGATATGCCCGTGTATGCGACCAATATGCGGTCCACATACACGTTATGCGATCGCATAGTGCGTCGCATAATCCCCAATCTCTGGAAAAAAATTAAGTCCTTTCAAATCTGGGGTATTTTTACAAAAAAAATCAAGGTCCGTTTTAGGAATTTCCACAGGGATAACCACTCGGGGACTTATTCGGGCATTATTTTAAGCAAGAAATTTTTACGGGTCTTTACATTCTCCCCTTAAAAATCATTCGTCCTCGAATGAGGATTTTGGAAAAAATCATTTTATGCAACTTCCCAATTTACACTAGCTCCAATATTTTCAGAAAACTTCGCCAGAGGTTCCCTTGTATATAGGCCTATCTACCTGTCAGAGAGCCCCCGAAACACATTTCCAGGCATCATACACAAATTTAGTTATCCCTACAACAGGTATACCATTCCTGACCTCAAAACTTGCACATATTCAATTACCTTGACCAATGCATACGGCTCACCATTTAACATAAGACTCTATTAGGGGCATACAATTTGCACATAGTTTTGGGCCACTTCAGTGTACCACATACAGTTCAATCACCTCAATAGACCATAGGCAGTTTCACTCACTTACCATTTACCAATCCACACTACTATTAATCACTCACTTAGCACATTTATTTCACAAACTTTTTATTTGATCTAAAGGTGGCACACCACCTAGTAAGAAACTTCGTGTACAGTTTTAGCACGCGTTGGAAAATTACAACAATAAGGCAATTAGGAGAGAAAGGAAAAAAACAGGGTGCCTTGGCACGAGTCCGAATACAATCATCAAATTGCCTTGGAACCATGATTCGCACGATCACTACTACACTTGTTCAAACAGATGGGGGTATTTTTCTCTCATTTCTTTCTCTGTTTCCCACGTGGCCTCCTCGACTCGTTGAATCCGCCACAGTACTTTAACGAAAGCAATCTCTTTGTTCCTCAACCTACGGACCTGCCTATCGAGAATGGCAACCAGAACTTCTTCGTACGACAATTCTTCACAAACCTCAATGGTCTCAACTGGCATGATGGAGGAAGGATCTCCGATTACCTTCTTCAACATAGACACATGGAATACCGGGTGCACTAATGACAGCTCAGGGGGAAATTCCAGTCTATACGCCACCTGTCCTATCCGTTGAGCGACCCGATACAGCCCGACATACCTTGGGCTCAATTTACCCTTCTTTCCAAACCGCATGACTCCCTTCATGGGGGATACCTTCAAGAACACCCAATCATCTACCTGAAACTCTAAGTCTCTACGACGAACATCCGCATAGGATTTCTGACGACTCTGAGCAGTTTTCATCCTTTCCTGAATGACTCTAACATTTTCCATAGCTTGGTGCACAAGATCTGGCCCTATCAATTCTGCCTCACCAACCTCAAACCATCCGATCGGAGATCTACATCTCCTCCTGTACAATGCCTCAAATGGGGCCATCAGAATACTAGCATGAAAGCTGTTATTGTAAGCAAACTCTATAAGTGGCAAGTGATCATCCCATCTACCCTTGAAATCCAAAATACAAGATCACAACATATCCTCAAGCGTCTGAATAGTCCGCTCCGCCTGACCGTCCGTCTGTGGGTGGAAAGC
>ML257282.1:0-12130 GCA_005239495.1 Nicotiana undulata
GTTACTAATGGCGGGTGGTGGTGATAGTTGTGATTCAGGAAGGTGGTGGTGGGTAGTAACGACTCGACCTATTGGTTTTAGCATTTGCACTTCGCTCGCCAATTTTCGGGCATGAATAGTCCCGTATGTTGTATTATTACTTATGTAAATCGTCGAATTTGGTTTTCAGGATAATCGTAATAGATTTGGAAGAACAATTCCCAGCTTGAAGCTTTAAATTTGAAAGGTTTGACCAAGTTTTGACTATTCGATCTCGAATTTGGATTTTTATTATTTGGTTAGCTCCGTTAGATGATTTTGGACTTGGGAGCGCATCCGGAATGTGATCTGGAGGTCTGTGGTAAAATTAGGCTTAAATTGGCGAAATTGGAAATTTGGTGTTTCTCAGTCTGCAGTGGAAATTTTGATATCTGGGTCGGAATGAAATTCCAGAAATTGAAATAGGTTCTTTGTGTCATTTCTGACTTGTGTAAAAAATTGAGGTTAATCGGACTTGATTTGATAGGTTTCGGCATCAAATATAGAAGTTGGAAGTTCTTGGTTTCATTAAGATTGAATTGGGATGTGATTCATGGTTTTAGCATTGTTTGATGTAATTTGAGGCATCGACAAAGTTTGTGTCAAATTATGGGACTTGTTAGTACACTTGGTTGGGGTCCCATGAGGCTCAGATAAGTTTTGGTAGAGTTTTTGGAAGATTTTGGCGTTTTGAGCATAAGCATGTAATGATCCAAAGGTCCATTTTTAGTTTAAGAGATCGAAATTTGATTTCGAGACTCCCGGGATTTTGATAATGAATTATAGGAGTGATACGGAAAGGTTGATCTAATTTCATCAAGTCGCGATTGGGTTTTTGACGTGAAACATGAGTTAATTGTTTACCGAGCGAAATGGGTATCACACTAAGGAAATGAGCTCCGAATTGAGTTTCGATTGAAGGGTTATGTTCGTATTATTATTTGTGACTCATAGGAACAAGAATCATGGAATCCCGAGTTCGTATGGTGGAGTTAGAGCCTTTTTAGTGAAAATAAACATTGTTGGTGCATCAGGATCTGGTGCACATCTTTAGCGACCATATTTGGCACTTTAAGCGACGGAATTTGGGATTTTAGCGACCAGATTCGTGTTTTTATTGAGCTGTCTTGTTTTTTTAGCTCATTACCATATTTTTGGACGAAAAGAACGCGACTTGGGGCGATTGTTTAACGAGAAGTCATGGGAAATCTTGAGGTAAGTCACTTGTGATCATTTCTACTCCATAATATTGAATTATCATCGAATAATCCGACTATATTACATGTTTATGAGGTGTAAATTGGGGATTTAGACCTAAGGATTTAAAAATAAGATTTGAAAATTTGGAGGCCGAATTGTTATCGGAATTTACTAATTTTGGTATGGTTGGACTCGTGGTTGAATGGGTTGTCGGATTTTTGTTAATTTTGTCGGATTCCGAGATGTGGGCCCCACAGGAAATTTTGGATTTTTTTTGAACAATTAGTATTTTCATATGGAATTAATTCCTATAATTAGTATTGAATGAATGGAATTAATTGTGGCTAGATTCGGGTCGATTGGAGGTCGATTCGAGGGGTAAAGGCATTTCGGAGTAGGATTTTGCTCGGATTGAGGTAAGTAATGATTGTAAATCATGTCCTGAGGGTATGAAACCCTGGATTTCATATGGTACCACTATTTTGGAGTGGTGCACATGCTAGATGACGAGTGTGTGGCGTGCACCGTTGGGCATTGTGACTTGGTCCGTCCCGTAGCAACTATTAAGTTTTGTATTTGACCATAAATCATATGATAATTTATGTTTTAGAGATTATTACTATGTTTTGGGCTAAATGTCGTATTTGGGCCTCGTGCCAAGTTGTTTGGACCCTTAGGGGCTTTTTACTGCTATTTCCTCACCGTGTTGATTTAAGATTGACACTTAGTCATGCTATGTTTAACTAATTTTGAAACTCAATCTTATTTACACTATTTGATGCATAAAATGATTTTTTGGGCTGAGCACCCTATTATTCTGATAGCCCGAGTGGCTTGAGAGTTTTTTGAATGAGTGAGGCCGAGGGCCTGTGTTGTGAGGATATTATGGGATCGGGCTGCATGGCGCAGCGACATATGTTGGATCGGGCTGCACGCTGCAGCGATATAGCGCTTGGGCTGTAGGAGCCCCTCCGGAGTCTGTACACCCCTAGTGAGTGCAGGTACCTACTGAGTGTGAGTGCCGAGTGATGAGTGATTGCGAGTCATGTATGGCCGTGAGGTTGCCTGGGGGGCTGATTACGAGTCATTGTGAGGTATGCTGATGGACTGATTCTGAGTGATGTTATGCCCGAGGGGCGATTTATGATGCATGTTTTTTCTCGTGAGGCTTGTTATGATTTTATCATTTTTACACAAAACTTCTTAAATTTTGTTGGAAAAATATATTCTCCAATGATTTTTCTATTGAAATTGGTTTTTAAGCGTAAGTATTTGGCATATTACCGGTTTGAAAGAAAGGTTGTACTTACAGTGAATTGATGACGTGCTCTTAGGTGTTTCTTACTACTCAGACCCTATTAATTTTTATTACTTACTGAGTTGGCGTACTCACATTACTCCCTGCACCTTGTGTGCAAATTCATGTGCTAGGGCTGACTGAGAGTTGATTTCCTGTCCTAGAGATTCGCGGAGATTTGCGAGGTAGCTGCACGCGTCCACAACCCTGCCCTTCTCCTTCTTATTGTTATAGTGTTTATTTTCCAGACTTGTATTTTGTTTAGCTTCTCATGACTAGTGACTTCGGAATTTTTGGTTGCATTTGTATATTTTTGTCTGTTTTAAAAATGCTTAAACGAAACTTTTATGAAGTATCGATATAGAAATGATATAAACGAAAGGTTTCTTTATGTTTTGGGTATTGCATTTGCTGGACTAGTATCGCGATAGGTGCCATCACGGCCGGGGTAGTTTTGGGGTCGTGACAAGTTGGTATCAGAGCCTAGGTTACATAGGACTCACCGGTCATGAGCAGGTTTAGTAGAGTCTTTTTGATCGGTACGGAGACGTCTGTACTTATCTTCGAGATTCTGCAGAACCGTTAGGAAAAAATCTCACATTCTTGATCTCTTGTCGTGCGAATCCATTTACTCAGCCAAAAGTGTAAGTCTTTGAATTCCTTTCATGTATTCGTATGCGCATATAAGCGCTCGGTATCAGCTGTGCATCGACGGATTGTGAGTCCTTGAACGAGAGGCGAGATGTTATTTCTGTGTGTTGATGTGGGCCAGTCTGGAGGACTTGAGGCCGGGTTTTTTCTCTGGCTTTAGTGCCAAAATTTCGATTATGTTAGCACATGTATTTGGGACTTATATGTCCGTTTGTTTCCTTATTGGTAGGGTTTTGTGACTGGAGGACTATGTGTCGAGTGTGATTCGATGGTGAGGTGTGTTCAGATTGTTTGATCGTGACAAAAGGATTGGCTGGAGATGTAGCAAGACTTATTGAGTGTTTGACTTCTGTCTTGAGTTGGCACATGGCCTCGAGTTGTGAGTGTATGGAAGGACCTCTCATTTAGTTTAGTTGTGGAGTGAAACGGATCTTTATGTTGTTTTATGAGTTCCTGGTGATGTCTTTAGGGCTGACCAATGCACCAGTAGCGTTCATGTATTTGATTAACGGTGTATTCCAGCCGTATTTGTACTCTGATGTTTTATATGTCAATACCACACAAGAGGGGGGGTGATTTGTGTGGTGTCCAATTTTCGAGTGCAGTCTCTATAGAAGAACTTGGTTCTTCTTGGTGTTCCAACTTCTACTATTTGCGAAAAAGTAATAGCAGAGATTAAAGAACACAATAATTTTACGTGGAAAACACCTGGCTCAAAAGGTGAAAAAACCACGACCTACTTCCCAGTAGGATTTTCCCAAACTCTTCACTACAACTCTGAGCCAAACAACATTTACAAAATAAACTCTTTTGTAAATCTAAGGATTAACTCTAACCCTTTGTGGCAAACTAGCCTCTAGCTAATTGCAACAAACTTCAAGTTAGCTCTAACATGAACAATGTGTACCTATTACAATTGCTTCTAGATACAGCTGAAAGATACAATATGAAATCATCTACTACAACCAACTAGACTCAAAAAGACAACAGATGGAACTGGTTCTTCTAGCTGGTTCAAGTAGCTTTTGTGTCGCACAAGGATTCTGCTTGCAAAATTTCTTTGGTAATTTTGCTTTCAATTCTTGTTTCACTTCTGTCTTTGTGCGATCAAATCTTCAGCAGGATGCTTCAACATTTTATAGCGCCAGTAGTTGAGATGTTGTTGTTTAGTTCTAGTGCAACTCTTCCTTGGTGGAAGAGTTTGTGTTCATCTCAACTTCCTTGATTGTTCTGTCCTTGCTGAATTCGAAATCTATCTTCTTATTACTTTGCAACCTTTTCTCTTTAGGAGACAACCTCTTAGTTCACATATCATGTTTATCTCCTGTGCATGAACGCTTCTTGTGTCAATGGTTCTGTTTGCCCTCATGGACCTGGTTCAACTGGGAAGTCATTTGTCAATCTTCAAAAACATGCAGTGACTTGGTACAACAAATTCCTCCTTTTTGATGATGACAAACTATGTGCTTAACCATGTACATACTTCAATCCAACATAGACACTTTGTAAAGTTTTCTTAAGCATTTATCATAGAGAGAGCAGGTGCATTAGGTTATTAAATATCAAAAAACTCTTTTGAAGCACACATCTTCCCTCTTTTGGAATCCTCGAAAAGTTGTAAAATGATAAACTTACCAGAGTTATTAATAATTACTCATGTCCATTGAGGCAACTGCAGGTGCAAAGCATGATTAATCATCAAAAGAAACCAATCAAATGTAAGCTATTTAAGAAACTGAGACAGAATCAATAACCAAAAAAGCAAATTCATTTATTAGATCATAGATCAAGCACCATACACAAAAGGAATTAAAACAGTCGCAACCATGAGCAGAACAACAAAAAACATAACAAGATAAAATCCCAAACTGAGCTTTGAAGGGGTTTTGGTGGCACTGGACTCCTAAGGTTGGGAAGAGACAGAGGAGGTTGTGGTCTTGGCTTGAAGAAGGGAGAGCATTTGTTGAATAACACCCTCATTCTTCTCCTTCTCTTTGGCTAATTCAGTTCTGAGAGCATCCCGCTCAGCTTCAACCTCAATAAGGCGAGATTTCAATCGAAGGATATCCGCATCCTTTATATCACCTTCCTGCACAAGCGACCTGACCTTGCTATTAACAGGCTATTTCCTGGATGAACCAGGTTCATCCTCAGGAATATTAACAATATAATCACATGTCAGCAGCGTATTCTTCCCAAAGAATTCCTTAGCAGTAGCCATTTCAGCTTTCTTCACTGGAACCTTGAAGTGGGCAAGCAAAACAATCAAAATAAATCCATATGGTTTATCATGTGCCTTGGCTCCATTCACAACTCTGTCCAAGAGCTGGATGATGAATGCATGCCAATTGATCTACTTACCCCTGTACAAGAATTCCATAAGCGTGAGGTCCATGTAGCTGGCAATGTGCCTTCGCTCTTGTCTTGGCAGCAGAAACTTGATCACAAACTCAAATAACAGTTTGTGTTGAGGTCGCATCTCGCTCTTGAATACTGCCCTGGGCTCAGGTTCTTGTTCATTCTCATAGAAAAACATGGTGATGTTGAGAGTTGAGGACAAACCATCAGATTAGGCCATCTTTGCCTTGTATAATCATCATAACCCTCAGCAGGGATATTCAGTATCTCCCCCAACTCCTTTGCATCAAGCGAGATTTCAACTCCTTGAACCCTGGTAGATACCTTGCCATCCTTGACAACTTTGTTGGCCATAAATTCAACCAACTCATTTCTAGCCGGCCTTCCTTCCAGGTGAGAACCATGTCCTTCCACCCTTGCACATCCAGGGTATCCATCAGGAAAATCATCCCCGATTCCTCAAGGTCTCTAACAAGCTTTCCTTTCAAGATAGTACGCTTGCCAAACATGGTGAGTTTGTCAGCCTCTTCACCAGACTCTTCCTCTTCTCTTCCACTTCATTCCTCATCATCAGCAATCTTGACTTTTTTTTACTCAAACCTGGCCCTCTTTGCAATAGTTGAGGGTGTGGCAGAAACAAATGCAGACTTCTTGGAAGAAGCCTTAACTTTCTTGGGTTTAGGTGTCTCAACCACAACTGGAGCAGGCTGCTCCTCATAATGGACCAGGTCCATCGCATTGTCATCAACAGGAACTGGCTCAAGAGGCTCTCCAACTTTTGCCTTTCCCTTGGCAGCCTTCTTCTTTTTGCTCTCTCTCAGAGCTCTTTCCAAGTCTTCTTCTCCTTTCCTAACAACATTTCTAGTAGCACAAATATTTGGGGCAGGAGCATCAACAGATTATAAAGCTTTCCTCTTCTTTGGAGGAACTGTGGTAGTAGCCTTCTTGGACTTTGGAGTTCTCTTCTCTTTGGGATTATAGGACTCCCCCAACTTCCTCAGCATCTCAGCCAACGTCTCCTCAATAGATGAACCAGGTTCATTTACTGATTGTTGTAGGCTCTCCAGACCTGCTGCTGCTTCCCCAGAAATACTTCCCCCTAAAGTTGTGACTCATTCCTCATCAATCACAGGAGCGGGGCCACAAATAGCCAGAGTGGCATCATCCTCCCCAGATCCTCTTACTGAGCTCCCTTCTTCCTCTATCTCAAGGTTTACATTTTTACCAAGTTTTCTACGCCTATCCGGTACCTCTACATCAATAATCGACCCAACCAAAACAAATATGTTTTCATCCATATTTGTTGCAGACCCAACTTTAAGATTTCCCTGTTCAGTGTCAGATGAACTGGTGCTTCATCCTCATTAGCGGATTTGAAGGATTCACTGGAGGATTCAGAATCTTGGACCTTTCTATCATGAAGTATTTCTTCTAAACATTTGTCACGATAACCATAAGCAACTGATTTTCTGGACAAAACTTTCACTCTACGTGCCCTGGGGGCTGAAGTAAGGTTAGGTGTAGGTTCAGGAGTAGGTTCAAGAACTGGAGGTTTTTGGGGGGTTGAAGATCTGGCTGGAGAATTTGAACTGTATACTGATGGAGAATTAGAACTAGAATCACCGTCCCCATAATCAAAGGAGGTGGAGGAAGATGAAGCAGGGGGTGGTGAAGACATTTATATGAAGAACTTGTAAGAGAAGAAAGTTGATCAATTTTGGTTTGAGAGGAATGAATAACTAGGTTCGACGGTTATGCTTTTGAAGAGGGGAGGTAATGATGGCGTTTTAAAGATGTGGTCATTAATTGTACAACGAGCATATGTATTAGTCAAGTGGGAGTCTAATCGTTGTAGGAGTGTCATTGATTAGACGGTTAGGAATCCCTAAATCTAGGCTAATTAAGATACGATGGGACTTCTTGAAACGAGTTCATTTTAGGGATAAGTACTGAGAATCTGAAATGAACCAAATATAGATACAGTCATGCTCGCGTGTGACTATAATTAATTCAAGAAGTGTATGGAGATGAGCACGTACCTTGTCAGTCAGATGAACCAGCAGCGATGAACCAGGTTCATCGTGTTATAGTCTTTAATTTGCCTCAATTTACAAAGATAGAAAAACATCATTAGCAACCGGGGAATCACATTAATACATGGCAAGAGAGTATGGTAGTAAAGTCATGATACTGAGCAATGATTAGTCTGGTTAATTATCTATTTTAGTGTTTCTAGCCAAAAAAACATTTTCATTTTTTTTTCATTTTTTTTGTTTTTCAATTAGGTGATCTTAATCATCCCTAATTCAAGCCAGTTTCTCTCAAAATGCTCCCTACTCAGTGCTTTAGTAAAGATATCTGCAATTTGTTTGTCAGTAGCACAAAATTCGATTGAGATCATTCCTTTTTCATAGTTATCCCTTAGGAAATGGTGTCAAACATCTATGTGCTTAGTTCTTTTATGATGAAGAGGGTTCTTCATCATACTAATTGCACTAGTGTTATCATAGAAAATAGGAATGCATCCAACCTCTATACCAAAGTCCATGAGTTATTGCTTGATTCATAGCAACTGAGCACAGCATGAGGCTGCAGCCACATATTCAGCCTCAGCAGTAGACAAGGCTACTGAATTTTGTTTCTTGGTGGCCCAAGACACAATGCAAGAGCTCAAAAAGTGAGCCATGCCTGAAGTATTTTCCTGTCAACCAGGAAACCTGCATAATCTGCATCAGCATATCCTACAAGGTCGAAATTACTACCTTAGGATACCAAAGGCATAACTCAGTAATGCCTTTCGGATATCTCAGAATTCTCTTCACTACATTTAGATAGGACTCCTTTATTTTTGCCTGAAACCTAGCACACGGTCCTACACTGAACACAATATTAGGTCTGCTGACAGTGAGATATAATAAAGACCCAATCATCCCTCTGTATAGCTTCTGATCAACGGATGAACCAGGTTCATCCACATCTAATTTTATAGATGTGGCTATGGGGGTGTCAATTTCTTTTGAGTCTTCCATTTTAAATCTTTTGAGCAATTCCTTCACATATTTTTGTTTATGGATCATTGTTCCACTTAAGGTTTGCTTGATTTGCAAGCCTAAAAAGAAGTTTAGCTCACCCATCATACTCATCTCAAACTCACTCCCCATAAATTTAGCAAATTCGTTACTCAATTTTTCAGAGGTCTCCCCAAATATGATATCATCCACATATATTTGCACAACCAGAAGATCCTTACCTTTTTCCTTTAAGAACAAGGTACTATCAATTTTACCGCGTTTGTATCCATGTTCTAGCAGGAATTTTGATAGCCGCTCATACCATGCTCTTGGTGCTTGTTTGAGTCCATACAAAGCCTTGTCAAGTTTGTATACATGGTCAGGTGACTCCTTGCTTTCAAAAAATATGGAGGTTGTTTTACAAACAGTTCTTCCTTTAGATAGCCATTTAGGAAAGCACTCTTTACATCCATCTGATGGAGGGTGAATTCCATGTGTGCAGCAAATGCTATAAGAAGTCTGATTGCCTCCAATATTGCCATAGGAGCAAAGGTTTCATCATAGTCAATTCCCTTTTCTTGACTATATCCTTGGACAACCAGTCTGGCCTTGTTTCTTGTAACAGTTCCATCCTCATCGAGTTTGTTCCTGAAGACCCACTTTGTGACAATCATTGATATGTCTAATGGTCTAGGTACCAAGTGCCATACTTGACTTCTTTCAAATTGATTCAGCTCTTCTTGCATGGAATTTACCCAGTCAGCATCCTGTAAGGCTTCGGCAATGTTCTTTGGTTTGATCAAGGATAGAAAAGCATCAAACGCACATAGATATTTCAAAGAGGATCTTGTTTTGATTCCGGATATCAAATCTGTTATGATGTTCTCAAGAGGGTGAGAACTCTGATATCTGTGTGGTTTAAGCACCAATTGTTCACTCCTAGATGATCTCATGGTGTCTTGTTGTTGTGGAAGAGGATCAGGGCCAAGGTCCATAGTAATTTGTTGTTGAATTCCCCCTATCATGTTGCTTGGGGTAGTTAGACCTGGTCTATCACCTGTTCCATCTTCCATATTTGCTTCAATTTGTTCACTTCTTCTGACCAGTCCAAGCTCCTCATCTTCTGGTTCCTGTCTCTCAGAAAGAGTGTTAGTTTCATAAAAAAAAACATGCACACTCTCCTCTACACACATAGTTCTTTTATTATATACTTTATAAGCTTTGCTATGTGATGAATATCCCAAGAATACTCCCTCATCACCTTTGGGATCAAATTTACCTAAGGAATCTTTGCCATTATTTTGCACAAAGCACTTGCATCCGAAAGCCCTAAGGTGAGATATGTTGGGCTTTATCCCTTTAAGTAATTCATAAGGAGTTTTCTGTACCAGTGGCCTGGTCATGCATCTATTTATTATGTAGCATGCAGTGTTTATGCTTCTGCCCAGAAGCTATGTGGTAGTTTGCTAGAAAGAAGCATGGTTCTAGCCATGTCTTCAAGAGTTCTGTTCTTTCTTTCAACAACCCCATTTTTCTGTGGGGTTCTAGGGGCAGAAAGGTTGTGATTAATACCATGTTCATCACAAAACTCAGCAAACTTTGCATTCTCAAATTCAGTACCATGATCAGATCTTACTGATGCTAGTTGATTTCCTAATTATTTTTGAGTTTTTCTAACAAATGAAGTGAACATATCAAATGCTTCATCTTTAGATGTCAGAAATAAGGTCCAAGTGAACCTTGAGTAATCATCAACTAGCGCCATTACATAATGAAGTGAACATATCAAATGAAGTGAACATTACATAATGAAGTGAACATATCAAATGTGATTCATACCATGTTCATCACAAAACTCAGCAAACTTTGCATTCTCAAATTCAGTACCATGATCAGATCTTACTGATGCTAGTTGATTTCCTAATTATTTTTGAGTTTTTCTAACAAATGAAGTGAACATATCAAATGCTTCATCTTTAGATGTCAGAAATAAGGTCCAAGTGAACCTTGAGTAATCATCAACTAGCGCCATTACATATTTCTTACCACCTCTGCTCAGAGTTCTCATAGAACCACATAAGTCTATATGAACCAGTTCCAACGTCCTGGTGGTAGACCATTTTCTTGATTTAGAATGAGGATCTCACCTACTTCCTCCTTGCTCATGCCTCACAAACTTTGTCTTCCTTGAACTTAATGTTAGGAAGCCCTACCACTAAGTCCTTAGAGACTAACTTGTTAAGCTGATTCAGACTCGCGTGACCAAGTCTTTTGTGCCAAAGAAGGGGATCACTGTCCAACACACTTAAGCAAGTGAGTTCATTTTCAGATAGTGTGGACAAGTCTATGACATAGATGTTATTCATTCTTTTTCCTTGCAAAACAATCTTGTAAGTAAGCAGGTTAATCATAAAACATTTTGTGGAAGTGAAAGCAACCAGGTTACCTCTGGCACACAATTGTAACACACTGATCAGGCTATATTTCAATCCATCTATCAAGTACACGTGTTCAATGGAACGTGTGTCATCCTTACCTACCTTATCAACCCCTATAATTTCACCTTTCTTTCTATTTCCAAAGGAGACATTTCCTCCTTTGAGGTTTTCAAGTGAAAGGAACTGTTCCTTTTTCCCTATCATATGTTTTGCGCAACCACTATCCAAGTACCAAATTTGGCTGTTTCCTCTCACTTGAACCTGCAAAAAAAATCAGGGGTTAGTCTTAAGAACCCAAACTAGTTTGGGTCCTTTTCTATGAGAGAAAGGATGAATTAAGCTTTTTCTGGCCCAATTTGGTAACCAGTTTTTCTTTTTAACAAAACTCTCATTTCCTCGACTGGCCTGCTCTTTTGCAGTACAATCAATTTTGTAATGACCAGTCTTACCACGGTGGGTGCAAAGTTTATTCTCAGGGACAGTGAGATACTTGCTTATGGGATCCCACTTGGGCAGTTGACTCCCAAAGCCAAGTCCTCTCCGGTTGCTACTATGGTTTTCTTGAAGCCATGTCAAGGCATCAGATGATTTATTCCATTTACAAGTTCGATCTAACTCATGTTTAACTTTACCAAGTTCTACTTTTAGTGTCCTTATTTGTTCATCCTTGGTATACATCTTATCTTTTAGTTTTCCCATATTTTCTTCTAACATGGTATGAGAATGATCAACAATCTTTTTACTGGATCCTAGCTTTAACTTTAAATTTTCAGATTTTAGCTCTAGAATCTCAGTTTCAAGTGGATGAACCTGGTTCATCAGGACANAAGTTCTACTTTTAGTGTCCTTATTTGTTCATCCTTGGTATACATCTTATCTTTTAGTTTTCCCATATTTTCTTCTAATGGTATGAGAATGATCAACAATCATTTTACTGGATCCTAGCATTAACATTAAATTTTCAGATTTTAGCTCTAGAATCTCAGTTTCAAGTGGATGAACCTGGTTCATCAGGACAATATTTTTCTTTTCAGATTCACTTACTCTAATTTCCAGGTTCATGCATTTTACTTTTAGCATTGCACATTATTTAAAGAGTTGTTCTTTCTCTTTGGTTGTTTCTTCAGAATCATCCATGAAATCCAGTAGCAACTCAG
>ML257289.1:0-29291 GCA_005239495.1 Nicotiana undulata
CTGCTGACCTGCCGGGTATGCCACCCGACAGGGATATTGATTTCTGTATTGAGCTAGTTGAGAACACTCAGCCCATTTCTATTCCCCCGTATCGTATGGCTCTGCCAGAGTTGAAGGAGTTAATGGAACAGTTGCAGGATTTGTTGGATAAAGGCTTCATTTGGCCTAGTGTTTCTCCTTGGGTGCTCCAGTATTGTCCGTGAAGAAGAAAGACGGCTCAATGAGGATGTGTATTGATTACCGGCAGTTGAATAAGGTTACGATCAAGAACAAGTATCCTTTGCCGAGGATTGATGACTTATTTGATCAGCTTCAGAGTGACGCACACACTGAATGACGAGTGGGTAGTGTGCACTGATTGGGGACTTGGACTTGGTCCTTCCCGTGGAAACTATGGGTTGCGTAGTTATTTCTAAAATCATATGGTAAATTGTGTTTTAAGACTACTACTGTATTCTTGGGCTGTATGCCATGTTTGGGGCCTTGTGCGGACCTGTTTAGACCCCTTGGGGGGTGTTTACCATTTTTCCTCACTTTGTTAACTTATGATTTACACTCAGTCATATTATGCTTAACTGATTTCAAAACTCAGTCTTAGTTGCACTATTGTGAAATATAAAATGTTATTTTGGGTCGAGTACCCCATTTTACTGATAGCCCAAGTGGCTTTTTGAGATGTTTCTGACTGAGTGAGGCTGAGGGCCTGATTGTGAGGAGATGAT
This sequence comes from Nicotiana undulata, assembly GCA_005239495.1. NCBI lineage: Eukaryota > Viridiplantae > Streptophyta > Magnoliopsida > Solanales > Solanaceae > Nicotiana > Nicotiana undulata. The sequence continues at coordinate 723 of ML257289.1, forward strand.
ATTAGATCGAGTTGCATGCCGCAAAATGTTTCTGACTGAGTGAGGCCGAGGATCTGATTGTGAGGATATGATATTGGATCGGGCTGCATGCCGCAATATGTTTATGATAGGTCGAGTGCCTGAGAGTGATTTGATGCTATGATTTGGCTTTATTTTAGCGCTTGGGCTGTAGGAGCCCCTCCGGAGTTTTTACATCCCAAGTGAGCGCAGGTACCTACTTAGTGCGAGTGTCGAGTGCCGAGTGATGAGTGATTGGGAGGCATGAGTGACAGTGAGGTTGCCCGAGGGGCTGATGCTGAGTGATTGTGAGGTATGCTGAGTGGTGTTTTGCCCGAGGGGCGGTTTATGATACTTGTTTCACTGAGTGACTATTTACGATTCATTTCATCTTTAAACTAATACTTCTTGGGTATTTTACTGAAGTCATTGGAAATTACAATTTTTCAAAAGAGTTTTACCGAAATTGGCTTTTAAAGCGTATTGATTTGTTGTATACACTGTTGGAAAGAAAGGTTGTTTTACTGTGACTTGACGATTTGATTCTGTGTGTTTCTTACTGCTCAAGACCTGATTTATTTTTATTACTACTGAGTTGGTGTACTCATCATTACTCCCTACACCTCTGTGTGCAGATTCAGGTGTTGGTACCGAGCGTTAGCCATATTATTACTCACGGAGCCGGAGTCGGGACATCGAGGTAGCTGTGAGCGTCCGCAGCATCTCTATTTTCCCTTTCCTTATTTTGTACTTAGTACTTCGTTTTGAGATTTGTATTACGACAATAGTATTATTGGTATCCTTCTTAGATGCTCGTGACTTGTTGGCTCCAGATTTTGGGGATGGTTATAGACTGTTTAGCGTATTTTGTTTTGCCTAAAGATTTGGAAATATTATATGTTTATGAAATGTTGAAAAAAAATGAATTGAAATTTGTGAAAGAAAATAATAAATATGTGATTGTTGGCTAGCCTAGTTCCATGATAGGCACCATCACGACCGGTTAGGATTTGGGGTCGTGACAGTGATGTCAAATTCATTGTCATAGACAAAGTTAGCTTCATGGCCTTTATTCTTTAGAGATGCTTGATAAAGCTCACCCAAATGTCTTGGTGTACGACAAATATTTGCCCAATGACCTTTTCCACCGCAACGATAACATTCAGTTTCTGAACCATTTCCTTTGGCTTCTCTTCTTTCCCTTTCCACTTTTGGTGGTTATTTTTCTTTGGGGGATGATTAACACCAAGAAAATTTCTTCCTTGTCCACGACCACGACCACGAATAGGGCTCTACCTTTTCCATGCTTAGCATAATGAGAATACACCTCATCCACTTCAGGTGATGGTGTAGACCAGTGGGTCGATTTTCGTGATTTCTCATGACCAAGTCGTTATTTCATTCAGCCACAAGGAGAAGAGAAATCAACTCAGAGTACTGAAACCTTTCTCTCGGTATTGTTGTTGCAAGACCATATTGGAGGCATGAAACGTTGTGAACGTTTTTTCAAGCATATTATAATCAGTAATAGTATCTCCACAGAGATCACTTTAGAAGTAATCTAAACATCACAGAATTATATTCAGTAACAGACTTAAAGTCTTGGAGCCTCAAATGAGCCCAATCATATTGTGCTTGTGGAAGAGTGACCAACTTTAAGTTGTAGTATCTTTCCTTTAAGTCATTCCACAAAACAAGTGGATCTTTGACAACAAGTGGATCTTTGACTATGAGATATTCTATTTTCAACCCTTCATCAAGGTGATGGCGCAAGAAAATCAAGGTCTTAGCACAGTCTTGGGTAGATACTTTATTTTTATCTTTAATGGCGTCTCCAAGACCTATTGCATCTAAATGGATTTCAGCATCCAACACCAATGTCATATAGTTCTTGCCCGAAATTTCAACAGCAATGAACTTTCTTTTCATAATGTCAGTCATAATTAAAAAGAGTACAAAAGTTATATCTTAATCTTCCCAAAGAGCTTCTTGAGACGGTAGAGTCTCGTGCTGATAACGTGAAATAAAACAATAAAAGAAGAAGAACAATACTGGAGAGAAAGAGAGAGAGAGGGGGGGGGGGGGATTCTTATTGAATTTTGGGATAATTTATAATGGAATAGGACTCCTCTATTTATAGGAAAGAGTGACTTAGTCACCAAGTAAAATCCCTAAGATCTCTCTAAAATATAGACATTCACCTTAAATAGTATTCTATTTATTATAATATCACTGTATTTGTAATATGACTATTGTGAGACGCTCCATACAGAAAAAATGACAAGAGATGGCCCGAGTGGCTAAATTATTATATACTATACTAGTATACGAACCCGCGCGATGCACAAATTGTTAAAAAAATATATTAGCGTGATAATATTGCTCTTAATTAAAATATTACATATAAATAGGCTGAAAATAAAATAAAATATGTAAACACTGAGAGCATGATTCCAAAGATTGAAATTTTCTCCCTTACTATCGTGTTCATTCCTTAATATCTTTGGGATTCCTGAGTGAATTCACAAAACTGACGTAACTGGACAATCGTTAGGAAGGAACATTAGTTTGGTAAATGTAGTACTAACGACCCTTGTCCGACTTGTCTTTTTGAAGCAACCAATCTAAAACTATGAATCTAATGTATTAAGGTCTCATTGATATCGTTTTGACAATTTTAGCATGTCCTTCCCTTGTCCGACTTACCCTGCGCCTATTCGACTTGTTCTGCACCTGTCCAACTTATCTGATTTAGCAAAAAATACGCAAAACCCAGATATGATAATGATATATAGAAGAGATTATTGACAAAGAAAACTCATAACAGATATTTGAAATCAAGTCAAACTCCGACTCCCCCTTGTAAAAGTTAGTGGCTTGATGAATTTGCTTGAAAAGTTTGATCTGATGAGTAAATTGACAGAGCTGCCTATTACAATATAGTTGAAAGCCCCTTAAGATTATGTTTGAGTTATTATGTTGTAGTCATTCTGCTTTGGGAACTTAACAATACAAATTCTATTTGTTCCTAGTCAAGCCTTTACCATACAATGATACAATTTTAAAAGTATAATTTTCCTTCCTTGCATTGTGAATGACTTACCATTGCTATAAATTTAGTTCAAAATAAATTGTAATCGATGTCCTTATGTTTTATATGTTTGATACATTCAAATAAGTCTCTTATATTTGAAGACCAATTTATTTGTCTAATTCCTTTAAAACTTTTGATGAGGTTCCATTGTCTGAAAACAAATAATTATGATTCCATGCTCTATCACTTTTCTATTAAGAAACATAAGTGCATGGTACTACAAAAGCACTGAAACTCTAATAAACTGAAGCTATCATTTAGTAATATATTGTGAAAAGTGAAATGATCCCACGTCAATCATCCATTCAAAACTACTCTTGCACGGCTCTTCAAGCAGATCTTCTTCTGCCTTCATCTTCCTCTCACATTTTCTCTTTCTATAATCAGCTTCTAGCTTTTTCTACATTAGTTCTGATGTCTTTTCTGCTGATATTCTGTCACACTTGTGGGTTCAAAATTCTGCTTTATTCTCATCTCCTTGGAAAAATACTTTGATCTTCTCAATTCTTTTGTTTAAGTGATATTTGTGCATCTTTTAGTAAGTTCAAAACTGAAAGCACAACAATAACAAATGTGCTTCAATCCCAAGCATAAGGAACCAAAAGCTTTTAGCTAAATGGAATAAATAAAAAAAGGTAAGAAACTTTACTCTCCAGTTCTCCAGTATTTCAATTTCATAAAAGTGCCAGTCTAAAATAACCTCACACCAAGAAATTAAGTAGGCAAAATTGTCAAAAAGCTAAAGCACAACAGTTAAAGCACTTTTTAAATTTATATTTTTCACATGTGGAGGTATTTCTATAGCAAATTGCAGAATTAAGACTATTTGATTGTCCAAGTAAAGTGACATTATGAACCTTTTGATCAGATATTAGTCAAGACTTCTCATACCAACAATACTCTCTCATGAGATATAACAATCTGACAAGAATTTTCCATGTCCTATATCGATCTGTTTCAGCTTTCTTGTTTTGATGTTTATTTTATACCAATGTAATTTGGCCTCTGTAGAAATTTCAGAGAGGATATTTACACAAGTCTATCTGCCACATTGGAGTTCATAATCAAAAGAGTGAAGAGTGCATGTAGAATGACTACACTGTTGTATAAGGTTATCGTCCTCGCTGATCTTAACAATATTATAAACCTCCGCATGCACTTTAATGTTGGAGCTCTTAACAGTCACTTAAACATGACCTTTTTGTCAAGAATATCGTACAACTCCATTGGATAAGAACACTCATCAACAACACCGGAAGTCTAAGACCGGATTAGTGTTAGAAGCGCTAAAATACTGTGCACATAAAAAATAAAAAGTACATATGCTAAACCATCCCTTAAATCATGTAATACTTTTCATTCTGGTAGAGTGCATTACGTCGTTTTACATCATTTGTGTGCATGCGATTATTGCTGCCAAAAAATGGCAAAGGAAATGGTATAAAAAAATAATAGACCTTTTCCTTTTAAGTGATATAACGAATGGTTAGTTAAAATAAATATAAGGGTGCATTGGAGGTTGGAGTTAATTTTTACTACAATTTTGTAAATATATTATATTTATCTTAATTGAAAAAAATATACGAACAATTAAAACTAATAAAACATACTTCTATTGGACTTTCATTTAAGTCATTAGCAGACTTCTGAATGAGCTTTGTTGCTTCATGGTCCCAAAGTAACAAAGATATAAAGTTAGTGCAATTCATTACTTGCACTTGAATCTTGTACCTGAAAGACATGTTTAGATTAAGAAATTTAAACTTAAGTTTTATTTAACTTTTTAAGTAAATAGAAAAGCTTATCAAACCTATGAGTGGCATAACTATCAAAGCGTTCATATTTCTTGCAGTGAAATTTACTTTTAATTTTATCGACCTTCTTCAAGCATTTCTTGCACCTCAAATATGACCTTTTTTTTTCAAGTTGCAGATTCATTACAGTCGCAACAATCCAAATATGTCCTTCCTGAAAAGAAGAATTAAAGTTGTAGCAATGTATCTAGCAAATTTGATTGTTGGAATATCAATCTAAATGCCAAGGAGCATAAGCTGTGAAAATTCCCTTATATTTCATTAAAAGATGATTTTCAAAAATAAATAGATAAGCAGTGATAAACATAGATATTCATTTAGTTTCGTTAATGTCGCTTATTAATTTTTGATCCTAAGATTATAAGGTTTTGTATCAATATATTTTATTAAATGATGATGTTCAAAATAAATAAGCAATAGTAAGCATCCATATTCAATTAGTTTCATTTATGTCGCTTATAAATTTGTTGATTTGAGATTATACATACACAACATAACACAATCTATATACTAACGGAGTTTAATACTGTAATCACCTTCATGCAATTGAACAATTCTCTAATAATTTTAACTTCTACAATTTCATTAGCCAATTCATCAGAAATAGAATTATTACGCTGAGAAGGTATTTGACTGATCCTGGAACAGTTAGCTTCATTCACACTATAAAGAATGACTTTTTTTTGGTATCCACATAAACTTAATTTTTCAAATAACTAACCTAGACTTAAATTCAACAGCTTGAGGAAGATCCAGATTAATCCAGAGCTTTGAGGCATGCCAAGTATTACGCACATAATATTTTCCTATATATATAACATTAATTTCAGAACAAAAATATTAACATAAATAAATCTCCCATATCATCAATACAATTGAAATACCTAAAATTTGTGAGCTTTTATCAACCGCATAACTATGACTGGTTGATGGGGAGATCCCTCCAAATGTGATAAGATCTGGTCTACGAATTCTCCTCAAAATGTTGTCGAAATATTATTCCTCTTACATAAATTACATAACAACTTAATCAGATGGCTATAAGTAATCTTGTTAAAATAAATAACAAAGTAAAGTCATAAATGCAATCTTACTCATGATCTTAAAGTTCTATATTTATAAAAGTGCTTGCAACCTCTCTTATGACTTCTAAAATATGTTAAAATAATAGTCATGATAAAGTTGATAAGACATTCAAATAAAGAAATGCAAAAGGAATACTTCTCGAAGAGTTCACTTTCATCAACATCAAATTTATTTACCAAATACTCAAAAGGTCTTAAGTCGAAGATACTCATACCAAAAAGTTGATCATTTGATTTCTTTACAGTCGTTTTATGAGTAAATGCCAACTTCAATTGATGTCGCGTGTATTTAATTTTCATATTATTTGGTCCAACCACAAAGTTCTTCATAAAGTACAAGCTCTATTCCTCTATCTTTGGTTTGAACATGCATATAAGATACCGACCGACAGTCGCATGAATCCGATTGCCCTAGAGACAAATAATTCATAAATATTGAATCAGGCAAATACTCAGTTGTACAGTGTTGTCTCAAATTATATTAAACATCCGAGCACTAATGGTAAAACATAATATGTGAATGTTTGCCTTTCCACGATAACACATAATGCACTTTTTATGGCATATATTGTTCAAATGGCTTATTTCAAGTATATAAAAATTGTTTTCTTCATTTACAAACATGCGTTTGTACATAGTTTAGGCCTTGGAGAACACTTGTTTACTTTGTTACTGATAAACAAATTAAAAAAGTTTGCCTTTTTATTATAAAATAAGTAAAATATTTCCATATAGACCATAAAAATTGAAATTGTAGTTGATTAAATATACACATGACATAATAAATTCCATAGAACAAATCAGAAAATGGAGATTGTAATCGAATTACTGAAAAAAATAAGTGCAACTAAAAAATAATGCATCTTTTCATCTTGAATAATTAATTAAAGGGAGACGGTGTTGTCTGGTTTGTCGCGGTTTGGAACGTGCCACAATCTCACTACTCGTACCTTCAAATTCTAACTCATCTTGTTAGTCGATATATCGTTGATATAGTCAAAGTTTGCCGTCATATTTTGCCTTAGAGAAAATTTGATCAAAGGATTTACTTAATACTATATATATGCCCGGTGCAGCTATATATATATATATATATATATATATATATAATATATATATATATGTATGTATGTATGCTGAAGACAAACCCTAAGTAGTAATTAATTAAATTAAAAAAAAATCAATTATTATATATATGTATAGTATATAATATATATTCACACAATCTTTTTACTTGCTATAAATAAGAAACAACTTACGTGTGTTTAAGGGCATTAACTTTATGAAAACGAAAATTTTCGTAATTTTTTTGAAAATGTGTGATTCAACCCATTAAAAAGAGAAATAAAAATTATAATTTCAAGCAATTAATATAGGGCATTAACTTTATGAAAAAGATGTTATTTTCACAAAAAGATTCAGAAAATGTATGACTCGGCCCATAAAATGTAAGGGCAAATAGAAATTTGAATTCCAAGCAAGTAATTTAGGGCTTATATCTAAAATTAAGAAGGAAAATCATCTGCACAAACATACCTCAAATTGGATTTTGGTTGAAGATGATAAAATATAATAGCTGCTAGAAAATTGTAAATCTTTTCTTTGTAGTATTCCCTCAATTTTAGATAATATCATATATGAGGAAGTGTTAGCCTGCTTATGATTTTATAAATATTACATTGTTTCTTGTTGATGAGTGTCTTCTCATCTTCAGTGAGCAAGTTAAAAAAAAGATTACACGGATGGCGCTAAATAAGAGAAATGAAAATATTTTTAGGAAGACAAAGAGATAACATGGTAAATATGGTATGAAACACGATTTTTTATGAAGCCAGCTAATCACACGATACTTTTTACATTTTAGTATTTTTTAATATTAAATAATAAAAAAATTACAAAAACAAAGGCAATAAATATAGGAGATTGATTGTTTGTAGGCCGAAAAATCTGTTATAATTTGAATTATTAATAAATTAAGTTGACATGTGGCTTTCTAATAACTTGCCACTTGGCTAAGTGAGAAGGCAAACTTTTTTGCTTTAATATATATATATATATATATATATATATATATTTGATTAGTTTTCATATTTTGTAGTTTATTATAAATTTAAATAAAGTAATTAATTTTTTCTTATTTTTTATTTTTAGTTTTAAAATATTTTTAATATCCGACTTGGAACTACTCCCTAGTTTGAATGCTACTTGAAAATATTTTACTTCTTGTATTTTTTATTTGAATTGAAAGTTATTTTAAAGAGAGAGAGACTACNCTTTTCATCTTGAATAATTAATTAAAGGGAGACGGTGTTGTCTGGTTTGTCGCGGTTTGGAACGTGCCACAATCTCACTACTCGTACCTTCAAATTCTAACTCATCTTGTTAGTCGATATATCGTTGATATAGTCAAAGTTTGCCGTCATATTTTGCCTTAGAGAAAATTTGATCAAAGGATTTACTTAATACTATATATATGCCCGGTGCAGCTATATATATATATATATATATATNACCCAAATTAAATTGGCAATTTTGTATTACTTTGTTTTCTTTTTTTATTTTAATATAATTTTTAAATTTTAAATTGAAACCACACCCCAATTTGAGTTGGCAATTTTTTATTTCCTTATTTTCGTTTTTTATTTTAATTTTTTTTTATGATCCCATCTTAAAATTATTCTACAACTTGAATAGGTAGATTGTTTTTATTATTAATATTTTCGTTTTATATTGTAGCTAATTTAATTTTTTCTTTTTTTAAAATATTAAAATAACTTTAAACCTCTAACTTGAAACTACTCCCCAATTAGAATGAGTAGTTATTTTTTTAGTATTTTCGTTTTCTTAATATAGCTAATTATAAGGTATCTATATTTTTTATTTGAATTGAAAGTTATTTTAAAGAGAGGGAGAGAAAGACTACTATATTAGAAAGAAATTACTCCCCAAATTAAATTGGCAATTTTGTATTATTTTATTTACATTTTTTATTATAATTTAAAATTTTCAAATGAAACCACACCCCAATTTTAGTTGGCAATATTTTATTTCTTTATTTTTGTTTTTTATTTTAAAATAATTTTATGATCCCATCTTGAATTTATTCCACAACTTGAATAGGTAGTTTTTATTTATTAATATTTTTGTTTTTTTTATTGTAGCTAATTTATTTTTTTATTTTTTTTAAAAAAAAAATTTAAAATAACTTTAAAACTCCAACTTGAGACTACTATCCAATTAGAATGAGTAGTTATTTTTTTTAGTATTTTCATTTTTTTAATATAGCTAATTATAAAATATCTATATTTATTAATTAAAATAGAGTAACCAACCAATTAATTCAAAATTTAAAATTCAAATGGTTTTTTAGTTAGAAAGTTAGTTTGTTGTGTCCTAATGCCATTTGACTTTTTGTGGTTATGCCACTTATCTTAATATTATGCTTTTGCCTCTCCTTTTATTATATATAAGATAAGATTTTAGTTTTAATATAATTTTAATACTCCGACTTGAAACTACTCCCCAGTTTGAATGCCACTTGAAAAATATTTTACTTTTTGTATTTTTTATTTGAATTGAAAGTTATTTTAAAGAGAGAGAGAGAGACTATATTAAAAAGAAACTACTCCCCAAATTAAATTGGTAATTTTGTATTACTTTATTTTCGTTTTTTATTTTAAAATAATTTTAAAGAGTGACTTATAGGAAAGAGTGACTTAGTCACCAAGTAAGTCACCAAGATCTCTCTAAAATATAGACATTCACCTTAAATAGTATTCTATTTACAATAATATCATTGTATTTGTAATATGACTATTGTGAGACGTTTCATATAGGAAAAATGACAAGAGATGGCCCGAGTGGCTAAATTATTATATACTATATTAGTTCGACATTGAAAGTAAATATTTCTTCACTTCTTCGATTAATGGCATTACTTCAAATTGCCTTAATTAATATCTTGTATTAAAAACTTACTTAGAAAAAATGGGTACTTTAAATTAGTTCAGATAATAATTGAACGAGCATTCGGTAAGCAGAGGGGTTGTAATCTAATCACCAAATATTATAATGGGAATAAGATGGAAATGACATCACCTATTAAACTAGTAGCCACACTTCCAATAAAAATAAACGTATTTACTATTCTACTTGTATCTTTAACCAATGACCTAGTTCAAGGATGACAATATTCATTTAATTTTGCCGGTATAATTTCGGAGGTCAGGCATTAGTTTCCTATCTATATTTATATTATATTAAAAGGAGGAGAGTAAAACATATAATTTTGTCGTGACAAGTTAAAATAAAGTCACTTACTAATTTTAGGATAATAATAATAATTAAAAATTATAAATAGAAACATAATTAATGAATGTAGTTGAATGAAAAACTTATACATAATCTAAATAAATCTTAGATAAATCTAATCTATGTATCTATATTTATATTTATAAGTATATCTATATTTATATATTGACGCACTCATAAATTTTCTTCTATATTAACTAGAAATATGGAAGTAAAAAATTAAAAAATTTAAAAAAAACATAAATAAAGATAACATATGACTGCTTATACCCAGTGAGTTACAATACAAAGAAAAAAACCTAAAATTTACTTAAGTTATTAAAGATGTAATGACTTTAAAAATAAAAAAGTTCAAGCGGCAAAATAAGATCTTACATAAATATACAAATTATTTATAAGGTAAGAAAAATAATTAAATAACCAATAAAAATTATTTTAATAACAAGAATAATAAAGTCATATATAGTATTGACAAATCTGACAAACGAATATTTTATACGTAATAAATATTTCTTATATAATTAAAAAAATTAACCTTAATAAGAACAAATCTCAACATGGTAAAAATAAATACTAAGTTCAGACAAGCTAATGAAAAGCCACATGACAATGTAATTAAATTAAGATTTGAACAATATAATACAAAACTAAGGAACAAATAGAGAAAAAAATCAAAAAATTCACCGAAGGTTAAAATTTATTTAAATTTGAGATGTGATTTTTTTTTAAATATGATAAAAAATGGCATGCATGTGGATAAGGCCACATAACTAAAGTCTAATAGATAAAATAAAAAATAAAAAATTTAAATGATAAAGATAAATTATAAATAATGTGACAATCTTTATATCAAGAATTACTTTAGAAAATAAAATAAAGAAAGTATACAATACCTAAAAATATTACTAATAAATTTAAAAAATTTAAAATTTTCAAGCAATAGTATAAAAATAAAATAAATATTTAATTTAATATAAAATAGCTACATATGTATATGTATTATATTAAAAAAATAATGCACAAGAATATTAAATAAAGTGTAAAGTTAATAAAATAATTACATGAAAACGTGATATATTACATATAGATAACATTATAACAAAAGTAAGGAAAAAACTATTTGAACTTGACATTAGAATATTCTTAAAGTTAAGATGAGAACGCTCAAAATATGGAGATGATAACAAAATTCAAGTTTCGCTAGATAAAGAAAAATAATATTTTGATACCAAATTAAAAAATTTAATATACTAAATAAATATCCCATGTAGATAATTTTACTAATGAAAATTAAAACTAAATTTATTTTAATCTTGAATCTAAAAGAGAAAGAAAATTTAATTGCACGTAACAAAAATAAATACAAAACAAATTCAATTGACTTGGAAAAATAAAACAACTTATCTATTACTTTTCAAACAATTAAAAATTATATTTTTAAATAAAACGTGATATTATATGGGTATCCACCAAAAATATTGCGTAAAAAGCTAATTAAAATTTCTTAGTATGAAACATAGTGTATAAGGAGGAAAATATAGATAGTGTGACGACATATATGAATTTATTTGACCTGCGGCTGATTTAAGGATATATCACAGACAACTACTTGAATTTAATTAAAGTGTCCTACTCGAGTGCATCCATTCATAGGTGCAAAGTACTTTACTTACTATTATAAGTGGATGATTACAGTAGATCTTGCTTTCTTTACTTAGAAAAAAATCCTAAGCTTTTTCTAGGTTTAATACATAGAAAGATTAGAAAATAAGTTAAATCTCCGGATCAAAAAGTTGAGGTCTGAACTTCGGCGTAGAATACGAAAAATATTATTGTTAAGAATGATGAAAGAGTTCCGAGTAAGAGAATAATAGTGTAAGAATACATAAAATTTTAAGCATAAAAAAATTATATTTATTGATGATTATTAATTGGGTCATAAGTATGACATTACTTCAATTTATAAGCTAATAAAAATCACATTACAGTATAATAATATTAAGTAATAAATAATATAATAATTATAGGCAAAGAACAAAAATAGGAAAAATTTATGTCTAAAAGTATAAAGGGATAAGACTTATTTGAACTTGAGATGAAAAACAAAGCGGTAGTAAGAATTTTGCTAAAATAATACTCCCTCCGGTTCACAATAAATGACCAATTTGCATTTAGCACGCCCATTAAGAAAATACTAAATTCTATACAAAAATACCTATTATGACTAAACTACCCCTAATTAACTATTTAATGTGATGAGTAAGAAAACTTTTCAGGGATATGTACATAAAGATTATTTTGTAAAAACAAATTGAATTCTTTCTTGATTATATAAATGAACACTTATTTTGAACCAAAATAAAAAAGTAAACTGGTCACTTATTGTGAACCGGAGGGAGTATGATTTATTGTGCTCAAACAAAGCAAATCATAACTTTATATGTTTAGTATTCTTTCGTTCTGTCGGTTAAATAAAATACAAAGTGACAAAATCAAGGGGTTGAATTCTTACGGTATAGAAAAAGATAACATGTTATCCACTATGAGATCTGAAAAATGATTTTATGTCATGCTTCTTAATTAATATTTGATAATTATTTATAATTTTAAATATAAATAGACGATTTAATTTTAAAATTATTTGCACATAATTCAAATAATTCAAATCATAATTTGACATTGTTATATCTGTGCATCACACGAATACTAAAACTAGTTTTCTAGTAAAAAATTTACTCATATAAAACTTCACATAAAAATACTACAATCACCCGTTACAAAAAATGAAATACCATAGTTAAAAAATATTATTTACTCTCCTAGAATGATAGCGTCAGAGGGAAATGGAATATTCAATTTGTTACTCTTTTTACTTAACTTTTAGAGGGGTTACCGTGGCGGATCCACATATAGCATTATGGGTGCTCAAGCAGGGGTGGTCCTTTCATAAAACAAGTAAAATAACCGCTTTAGGTTCTATATTTGTGGGAGCCTCATTTTTTGTTACAGCTAATAGACTACATATAAGTTTAAAAAAGAGTTCTTTAAAGTGAAAATATTTGATTTATTTCTAACAAAGAGGATTTACAAATGTTATGATTTCTACCAATGAAATTGCACTTGAAATAAATATCGAACCCGAAATTTTTAAGAACGTGTGATATATAGGAAGTAATAATTTGATGCGAATGTTGATAATGAAATCTCAAAATCATTCGAAAAGTACTTTAGAGTTGATCAAATAGATATTGATGGTTTAGATTTATTTTTCGAATTAAAAATATTAAGGAAAATAGTACAATTAGAAGATAACAATTTAATTGATACACTTAATCAAATAAAATGATTTAACACTTTTCCAAATGCTTAAATTGCTTATGGAATAATGTTTATAACTCATGTTACCGTTGCTTCAGCGAAAAGAAGTTTTCAAAATTAAAATTGATAAAATCTTATCTAAGAACAACAATGTCACAAGAAAAGTTATGTGGATTAGCTACTATATTGTTAATTGTGAAACACTTATTAGGAGTTATTGATTATAAGAAAATTAAATAACTTTGTATCTAAGAAAAGCTAAAAAAAATAGACTTCAAATAAACAACAAATTTTTTTTAAAAAAGTTAAGGCCCATCATAAAGTTTGGCTTTAGGCCACAAAACTCGTCGGGCCGCCCCTATGCTCAAGCATCCATTGTCTTTGACCAGATCAAGTAGATTTACATAGGTAATTTAAAAAAACTTAGACAAACATTGAGCGAGCATCCATAACTAGACTTATTTTCTCTGTTTTTTTTAGAATTTTGATCCTCAAACACCCACGACTTTAAAATCTTGAATCCGCTAAATGCTGCATAGAATTTGCCTACGATAAGCCAGATAAGAATATTCCTAAGATCGTTTCAGAGATAATACCTTGATACAGTTATATTGAATCATTAAACGTTAAAAGATAATAATCTATTACTGGGTAATTCGTTCTTTTTATCCCCAACAATAGTTGACTAATGATAAAAGGACAATCCATCATTATACTGTGCAACAGTAAGAGTGTGACAGATCGTAAGGTGGACTGATAATATCAAATTGGTCTCCAATCTCCATGTATTAAAAGCAGCTAATTGATTAAATAAATTCATGATTGCATTAATATATTTCTGCTCTAATCAAAACAGCAATACTTAGCTGGCTTGTCTGAATTATCCACGTTCAAGAAATGATTACACACTCTACATTGTTAATTGATTAATAGCTTGTTTCGCGGAAAAATCAGCTTATTTTAAGAAATTTTTTTCAAAAGTACTTTTAGAAAAAATATTTTTAGAGAAAATTAGTTTGTATTTGGCGAATCAATTTGAAAATCACTTTTAAACAATAATTTATGTTTGACCCCACTTTTCAAAAAATATTTTTAAGTGTCAAATTACAAATAAGGGCATGAAGAGAGTTGCTTAATACTAATATTATATAAGTAGATAAATAGTTACAAATATTTATTATTAAAGATATTAATTAATTTTTTATTATTTTATTTAAGTAAAATATAAAAATAAATTTAAAGTAGTTTATTCTGTGAAGATAATTTAAATATATCAAAAAATCATTCAATAAATATAAAGGTTCATCCGAAAAGTCATTTTATCCTACTTAATAGTTTAAACCAAGTAAGGTTATTTTTGTGTATATAATATTTTGCAAAGAATATTTTTGGTAGGAAAAAAAGTCAAAACTGCTTCTACTTCTGCTTCCGGGGAGAAGTTACTTTTTTCTGCTTCTTCAAAACTGCTTGTGCGCTTCTGCTTTTAGCCAAAACCATTTCCCAAAAAAAGTTTGGCAAATACTTCAAATTGAGGAAAAAGCACCCTTTTGAAAGAAAAAAAAACCATTTTGGCTTGGGAAAAGCTTTGCACAGGCTATAACAATTTTAGATATTTGACATATATCAAATGGGCCACTTTGTCATGCCATCAGGCAATTTAGTCCTATTCCATTGTGCAAGGGTAAAAGTTAGTTGCATAAAGAAAAACAACAAACTATGTATCTTTGAAATATACATTTATCCCTTAACCATAACTAAATGATACGTACTCATACTTTAATTTATAATGAAAGTTAAATTGTCTAATTGACAGTAAACATCGAGTGAAGCAATATTTTGTGGTTACATCTCCTATAAGTTCGACCTATTCCTTCGCCTTCCGTTAAGGCATTACAAGTGCCACTAGTTCAAGCTGTAGTAGCCTAGTGCCTACCTATGACACATCCAAGCTTATAGTATATGCGATACTGCTAAATACTCCCAGGTATTTCTGTAACACTAAGCGATAGGTAGAACACGACCTTTTGTACTATAAGAGACGAGCAGTTATCCTACTTGTCCTTGAAATTGTAGTTGAATAACAACTGCCTAAGTTCTGAAAAATGAGAAGACAACGTCAATAGATGAACTGAAAACTCAACCCAACTTAAGTTGCACAATCTTATGTTACACTAATAAACTACTTCGCAAACACAGAAAAGGAGAGAACCACTATACTACAAGAAAGACCCAAGTCTAAACTCAGTTGTCTCATAAATACTTTACAGCTGCTTGTCATGACCTTATGTAGCCTAAACAATTGGCCTAGAACGGAATAGCAGGCTACCACTGTCACTCTTTATCTAAACCTGGGTCTTTTGGATATGTTGCTAGCGAGATTTCTTCTCTCTGGAGGACGACCTTTCCCAAAAGCCTTCATATTCCTCCTCTTCCTATCATCGTCACTGTCTGATTCCGCTCCTTTCTCTCTGTCGGCATTGCTTGCTTCTCTTTCTAATTCTTCCCATGTTTTTCCTTCTTCTTCAGAGTATTCTTCTGAGTCCTCTCCTTCATCATCCTCTGACTCCACTACTGATTCGCTTTCATCATCTTCCTCGTCTGACGAGACAGGCTCTACATCTGAAGGTTCATATCCTTGATCAGACTCCTGGGAGTGGTCGGATTCCGAATCAGTACCTTCTAAATTCAAAAATTCCCATCCACCATTCTCTATGAATTCTTCTGGATCATCAGTAATTGTTTTAAGTATCTGACGCCAGTTCAGATTCAACCTGCTCTCGTAGTACTTAAGGTCAGTTGTATCAAGCCACTCCTTGATACCATCAAGGGAAGTTGAAGGAATAGAATCAATTCGCATAACATCTCTTTTGAAATCTTTGAATACAATTGTCATGTCAAAATTTTTCTGCCCAAGACCAACTCTCTCTAGGTTGACTATCTCAATCTCATTGAGAGTGATCACAACAAAAGGTGTCTCTACGAGCTCAACAAGGCAGCTAGATGTTGGGACTATAAAAGCTGTTGACTTATGGGGTACCCCGTGGAACCCAAGCTCTCTCAACGGCTGATCAAACTCCAAATCAAGCCCTTTAAAGTGAGGCTGGCCCCAGAGATCATTCACCTTGTTCACAAATGTTTGGAATTCCATGTTGATCTTATTTTTCCGATCCCTTTCACGTTGTTCCTCCTCGATCTCATCGGGATCATAAGCAGATCTTTTTCCACCTCCAATTGTCTGCACAACATCCATCACTTCAACATAGAACTGCACGTCCTTGGTTTTCTTGTTTCCCACCATTATGTGATTGCGCAGGTGAAAGTGGAGGACGGTAATCATTTCCTTTTCTGCTGGCTGGAAGAATGCATGTTTGATGTTACCATACATAACATCCACTTTCTCATCTGACCTTGAAGTTCCATAGCGGAATCCATTTGTATGAGCCTCTAGAGTACCAGGAAGCTTTCTCCCCCGACCACCAAATACTGGACGAATCCACAGATCTGACAATTTTATTGGCTTAAATTTGGCTCCAGCAACTTGAAGTTTCTCCTGTGTTACTAAAGTTGCTCTCTCAGCTCTCTCTGATTCTCTAGAGACAACCTGCCTGCGAAGGGATCTTATTTGTTGAACCACTTCAGTGATGTGCCTTGGGTCCTTTGAACGAAATGAAACTTCTTTAACATATATTGATCCCTGGAACTTTAGACTATTTGTGTCATGAGGAGTGAATGGAGTGCCAGGAACATTGAACATTATTCGGATATAGCAGGTACGGTTAGTATCTTGTTGACTAGATACACTTTTCACAGTGGAGACATGGAATGGAATCATGGTTCCATGAATAGGTAAAAGAATAGCCTCGTTCTTCTGGTCAACCTGAATCATCAAATCTCTTGGAGGTGGCAGATCATTAACGTTCTTATATGCAACCAGTTCACCAGTGGCTTTCACAGCTCCACGGCTATCTGACCCCCCAGAACTTCCTCCTGTGAGCCTCCGTGCAGTTTCTTCGTTCTTCTGGCGGGCCAATTCTGCCTGGTGTTGCCGCCTTAGTTCCTCCCTTGATGTCTCATGGTTAACTGATCTAAGCATAGCCTTGGATGAGAGTCCATCGGCAGCAACAGGCTTAGCTTTGACCTTCGGCTGCACCTCCTCTTCTTCTTCATCCTCATTGAATGAGTAAGCCACATCCTTTACAGCTTTAGAACTCATAGAAGTCACCACTTCTGGAGCATTTTGACCAATAACAACAGTATCAGCAAGCAAGACACAAAATTTTTCAGTTTTTGGGTTTTTAGACTCTGTTTGCAAATTCTGAAATCCAAGAGACACATTAAAAACCATGCCGGATTTAAGCATTCTATCATTCTTGCCGTTAAGGTTTAACCCTGATTCACGGAACTCAAGCCCAATTCCAGTTCCTGCAGATTTCGTCAAGTTTGCAACCAATTCAGGTGCCTCCTTTTCGACTACACTGAGTGCTGCTAGGTAGGAATCACCAGCCTTGTTTCCTGGTTTCAGAGCTCCAATTGCAGCATCATGGGCCTTCAGGAGGACTTCATAAGCCTTGCTTTGCAGTGGATTGGCATCAATTAGAAAGGTCCGAGCAACGTTTGAGCAGTAACTATTATATCGAGAACCAATTGCGCAGATAATCACACTAGTGGAATCATAGTAAAGATTCTGCTCATTGCTTGACGCACTTGGTCTAAGATCAAACTCTCCTCCACTCTGAAAAATCGGAGGGTAACAGATGTCAACATTATCTGCCTTTAACTTCACTTTAATTTTTGCAGGTTCAAGTATGACCTTTTCAGTGTCATCCATTAGTGAAGAATGTGTCACCTTCTTCTCCTCATCGATAACCCTTTCCAGCTTTGGGACTACAAAGTGCTTCAGCACGGATGAAGTCAGATAAGCAGCTTTCTTCACATTCATAATTTCAGCAGTGTCCTTGACAGCAAACAGATCAGAGAATCCATTAGTTACGTCACTGAGCTGAAATTGTGCGTTCTTTAGCTTCTCAGTCCATGTTTCTAAAAGAATCCCTTCAGGAGCTTCTCTTGCAATGTGTCCAACAACAGGCATATCATCAGCATTTGACACTGACTGATCTTGTATAGCTTGAAATATTGCATCCATTGCACCAGTTCCACCATCTTTTTTAGCCCTTACGTGCATAACAACATCCACTCCTACAACGTCCTTAGAGGTTTTCTTGACAGCTTCAAGTAAGGAGGCCTTCTTTTGGCTACAAAGGAAATGGATCTGCTTCTTCATGAAAACCATGATAGTATCAGGAAATTCATACCCGACCAACCACATATTCAAAGCTGATGATTTCAGATACCGCAGATCCTCAGATGGAGGAGGAGTTCCTATGGCAAGAACTTCAGAAGCTCCCCAAAGTTCATCATTGTGTTCAGTCCAGTGGGAGTATAACATTTTCAATCTTTTACCGAAGTTCTCCAGATTGATGGCATAAGCATTGGCTGATCCGGATGCTTTGTCATTAGAAACCTTGACATTACCATTCCGGCTATCAGCCATCGAATAGGATGAATATAGGTCCTTAAACCCTCGATAAAGTGCAGAGCCAAGCGAGATGATCAGGAGAACCTGTGAAAAAGCTAACAGAAAGTTATACTTGTATCCCACCAGAGAATGTGAAGAATTTAAGATAAAACAATTGTATGAAGTTAAAAAATTAGCAGATAATTGTATGCTAAAAATGCAAGAAGAAACTGGACACAGCTTATGGATTTGCTGGCCAGGAAAGGGAAATCACTTGCTTCACATGTCCTTTCAGTTGAATCAATTTAACTACTCCAACAGATATGAACTTAGGAAAGTAAAAAAGGAAACTACTGCATTCGAAAATCCTGATGATTCCACCCAAAACTTTCTGACCATTTTCTCAGTCATAAAAAAAGTAGATTTCATCCTCTCGTTCTTGTTTCCTATGGCTATGGTTCAATTCAAACCCAATACTAACATATTCTGAGATAAAAATTGACAAACGCCAACTTTTACAGCGACACCCCCTGAACTAAGCCTTAACAACTTTTTCAAGATTCACAAAAAAGGTGTACAAGATTACGCTAGAGTTTTTTTTCTATCCCAAGCAAACACTTTAATTTTCATAGATAGGATTTCTAATAACTCTAAAAAAAATATAGTAGTAAATAAAAAGAACAATCTTCGAGCTGAAAAACATTAAAACTAATTAACATGAATCTTCAAAAGTTGAACTTCCAAAATCCAAAAGAGATAAAGCTGTTCAATTTACCAGAAATCAACTCACACACAGTAACTATCCGAATTTTTCTTTTTTTTTTAAGAATCAATGAAGAGAAATTAGCACCAGAAAGTAGAAACTCACATAGCGAGTGATTGAGTCAGTATTTCAGGAATGAAACTTAAATTTCCTGATCGTATAACAAATAGCTCAAAAATTCAGAAATTATTTTCAAATTATACGTTTGAATCACAAAACAAAACAAAAATCAATTAAAAACCAAAAAAGGGAAAATGATGAATTAGCTTACATGATTAAAGCTTTTGCGATGATCAATATAGATCTGATGATGCGTTTATATTAAACAGGACGGATGAAGAAGATCATCAATGGAGCTCCGAAGGAAGAAGATATACTAACATGTTTTGTCTGATTGAAGATGTGGGTACTCAGTTCAGGGTTCGTTGCGTTTATATACGCCGTGCATAATGACTTCCCTTATCCTTCCATTTCCAACATATTACGCAGTTATACGGATCCCTATTACCCCATAATGTATACCCGTCGTCTTGTCATTACATATCTACCCTATTTGTATTTATAACTTGTATACTAATTTATAAACTTGTTACTAATTTTTTTTAATCAAAGGTCTATCAACACGAGACTTCAATCTGTATATAGCAAAATTTAAATTATACAAAAAAGGACATAAACCTTAACCTCATTAGATTAGTGTAAGCCAATCTAATGTACCTATGTTCAAAAGAGCTAAACTTGCTACTTTGACTTCGTAGTAAGAGGTGATTTGGTTATTGTAGGATATTACTTTCGATATTAGATTATTTAGGTGAAAATTGTACGGGGCGCGTTATTTGGTCGCCTCATTTAATTTCTATCTACTTTTATTTTAAATATTTTAACCTGTATACTTTTTAAACAATTTCAGGTGTCTTTCTCATCCTCCTCCTCTTCTTCTCCTTCGTTTTCTTCTTCTCCTTTTCCTTCTCTTTCTCCTTCTTCTTCTTTTTTCTTCTTCTTCTTCTTCTTCAGATGATAATGATTTTATATGATGCTTGTGAATATGTTTTAATGTAGTTTATAATATTTTACAGTGATGGGCTGTTATGATGCTTTATTTTTTACTATTGCTTAGGACTTTCTTCCTCTTATTTTTCTTAATTGCAAAATGGGTTCACTAGATTTATCGACGTTTTGACAAATCGATGATTGGGATTTGTTCTGATGATATTTGGAGATTATGTCTCAAGTTTGAGTTCATTTGGAGTAGATTTTGGTATTGAATCGTATATTGGATTATTATAATTCAAACAACAAATATATGTTTCTGAGCAATTTTCACTTCAAACTTATTGGCCTTAAGTTAATGAAAACCTTGGTTGCACTTCAAACTTTTTCGCCTTAAGTGCATCTGAAATTAAAAATAGCACTTCACTTATTGGCCTTAAGTGTAGCAAATCGTTTGTTACACTTCAGACCTTTTGGCCTTAAGCGCATCTGAAGTGCAATTTTTCACTTCAAACTTATTCCTTAAGTGCATCTGAATTACAAGTTTTCACTTCAAACTTATTAGTCTTAAGTAAATGAAAACGTTTGTTGCACTTCAGACTTTTTGGCCTTAAGTGCATCTGAAGTGCAATTTTTCACTTCAGATTTATTAGGCTTAAGTGGATGAAACCATTAGTTGCACTTCAGACCTATTTGGCCTTAAGTGCATTTGAAGCGTAATTTTTTTACTTCAGACATTTTTTCTTATAACTTCAGACTCGACAAGCTGAAGTTGATCGTAAAATGGGTACGCTTGCAACCTTTTTGCAAAGTGAGTATAGGTTCAATTGTAACCCTAAAACCGGGTATAGATACAAAAGCTCATTGTTTGGTTATTGATACTAGTTATATTAAGATTAATTTTATACCATAATGTTGATATTATCTCATATAGGTGATGAGAAATTCCAGAATTTTATTATCGTGTAATGATCTTATTTTGAACCAAACGATCCAATAGTTCTCCCTATGACACATTTAATGCACCTACTTGAGCTCACTTTGTTAGTCTTAAATGCGGATAAAGGAAAAAGCTTGACAACGTAGGTAATACCGGGGGTGTTCATAAAAA
This sequence comes from Nicotiana undulata, assembly GCA_005239495.1. Lineage (NCBI taxonomy): Eukaryota > Viridiplantae > Streptophyta > Magnoliopsida > Solanales > Solanaceae > Nicotiana > Nicotiana undulata. Next base: position 22,721 of record ML257289.1, read on the forward strand.
CCCGTAAAATCGAACCAAACTGAAAATTAAATTAAACCGATAAAAAAGATCGATACTTTTTGGTTTGGTTTGGTTTTGGTTCTGAATTTTAAAAATCGATTAAATTTGGTTTAGCTTTGGTTTTAATAAATAAATAACTGAACCAAATCGACTATAGGTAGCTATTTCAAATTTATTATTACACACACACACACACACACACACACATATATATATATATATATATATATATATATATGTATGTATGTATGTGTATTTTTATACAAAGTTTCAGAAATTTTATGGTGAATGTTAATCGTTTGCACTTTTAGTACAATTCTTTACCTTTATATTCTTGTTTGATTGGTAGTTTTCTTTTGTTAAGTGTAAGAATCCATTTTATGTATTAAAAAAATATTTTTAATTAAGTCCTTAAATTATTCATCACTATTTGATGCAATTATCATCAATATATTTTAGTAAATAATAGATTTCTCAAAGGGCAATTGATTTGATAATGTCACGTTAAAAATGTGGTCGCCGGAATATGTGTTTGTAGTGTATGTCTTATATTTAAGAAAAAACACGACAAATAACCGAAAAAACCAAAAACCGACATAAACCGAATCGAGAAAAAACCAACTTAATTGGTTTGGTTTGGTTCTAAAACCAACTTACTTGATTTGGTTTCTTTTTAGAAAAAAAATGATCCAAACCGAATCATGAACACCCTATGTAACACTAAGTCAATTTACATCACGTTCGTGATCAGATTGCATGAACGAGATTTTTCGTATTGATAAAAGTTGATAGTTGTCTTGAGAAAGCTTTTCTCAAATATAACCTTTAGCAATTAAATCTAAGTATACCTTTTTTTAAATATTCTTTTAGCGTTTCAAAATATTTCTACTATATAGAAGCATGAAAACATATTCTAAGTTCGACATGTTTGCTTTAGATTATTTCTATATTTATTGATGGCATTTTAGCCAATTTGCTTATTAGCTGATATTTATATTTCTAGGTCACTTTCGTGCCTGCCACAACATATAGCCCCCGCAAAGTTTCCTCCATTCTACTTTTCCAGTTATATTAAAATCCCTTGCGAGCTAATTTCTTTCTTTTCAGCTCATTCTTCTAAGTTTTAGGTAATTCGGTAAAAAAAATTAGATTTTTTATGGAAGTTAAATTATGGTGGTTCTTGTTAAAATTGACACATATTTAGGGGGGGGGGGGGTCAAGCGACTTTTCAATTATTTAAACTACCGGCGCATATTACGGCGGTTTTAAATGACGTTACTGTCTAAATTTTTGATGGGGGCAATTTAAATTTTATTACCTGAAAAAAATGTACAAGTATAACAGAAATCCTTCACTATAGTTGGACATGCAGCCCCAACTATAGAGAGTCTTGGTAACTAAACAACACCAAATCTAAGAAAATACAAGAACTATCTAAGGATAGAAGTTTAGAAGTTGGATTTCAAACTCCCCCGACAATAGACCTCTTGGATTATTAATCTAACCATGTCCTTCTTCTTCTCTTCTGGTTACGAAAGATCCTCCAATTCCTCTCTTGCCATATGTGGTATACAACACACGTTAGTAGCATTACGTATATGTCTGATGACGGTCTCCTACCTGATGCAAACTGTGTAGCCCAACTGACCTCCTCAACCCATCCTTTGACATCTTTGTTTATTCTCGCCCATTGCAATAGTTTTCTCCATATAGCCGCTGAATAGTTACATTCGATGGCAACAGACAGAAGGCAATTTTGTCGTTGTTCTTAACCCCAGGCACATTTCCGTTCCCAATAATCTCCATGAAAAGACTACCATGATTTCTGACAGAACCTCTCTTTTCGGCCACAACCAGCAGTTCGCTTTCCACTTCCGAATACCAAAGAGCGATTGAGTGAAGAGCAGTACGTAGGACTTAAAAAGAAGAAAAGCATGTGCTCATGATCCTCGTCAGTTCCTTCACACAGGGAACAAATTGGATTGGTTAAAATACCCCATTTGATAAGCATATCCCTGGTGTATACCCTGCCTTGTATGGCTATATATATAATAAAGATCCATTTAGGGCAGCTATCACTATTACATCAGTTTCCTCCATGCAACCTTTGGAAACTCTCTCCTAAGTATGTTGTATATGTCTCTGATTGAGTAACAATCTGCAGTCATCACCTCTTTCACTCTAATATTTGCTTCGGTTAGGTACCTGGCAGCACCTAAAATCTTTTGAGTTAACCATGAAGCTTGTTTAGCTTTGACGGTCCATGCTTCTCCTTTCTTTATATAGTATATGTACATCCATTGTATCCATAATCGATCCTTCTTTTTGCCCAAGTTCCAGAGATGTTTAAGGATTGTTGCTCTATTCCATGTAATAATATTAGTGATATTCAGTCCACCTGCGGTCTTAGTCCAACAGAGTTGCTTCAAGGCCACCAGTGCCTTCCTGCTACTTCTATCTTCCCCTGTCAATAAGAATCTCTTGCAAATAGTTTCAATATTCAGCATGAACGTTTTTGGCAGTGGAATGATCTGCGACCAAAAGTATTGGATAACAATCATAACACTCTTGATCAATTATAATTTTCCTGCATAAAACAGGATTTTGGCTATCCAATGATGAACTTTGCCAACATCTTATCTAGCAGTGGTTGACATTGAGCTACTAATTATCTTTTTTCACTCCGTGGTACTCCAAGGTATCTGAAAGGGAGAGACCCCCATGGAGAACCCCAACCTATGAAAAATTTGATGTTGTAAGTCAATTGGCAACCCTCCAAAATATATAAAACTTTTCTCTTGATTTGCAATCAGTAAGGATGAGTTAGAAAATTGTTGAAAGCAATCATATAACATCCGTGTAGACATTAGATCACTCCTACATAATAAAAGGAGATCATAGGCAAAACTCAATTATACTATGTTTAGCTTCTCACGTATGGGGTGGAAATTGAAGTCTGGTTTATTTTTCAAATCCTTCAGTACCTTGTCAAATAATCCATAGACATGACAACGAGATATGGGGATAGAGGGTCTCATTGTCTAACTCCACGTTTAGTATGAAAAGGAAATGTTAGTTTTCCATTAATCACAATGGAAAAGGACACTGTGGTGACACAACTCATAATCTATTTGATGAACTGGCCTAGTATATTCATTGTTGTGAGGACCTATTCAAGAAACACCCATTCCAAGGAATCATATGCCTTATGCATGTCTATTTTGATCATACATCTGAGTGAAGTTCCTTTCCTTCCATAGCCGTTCACAAGTTCATTTCATAGTAAGATGTTGTCGTTCAACATTCTTCCTGGTACAAAAGTTGCATGGGGCTTATTAATCAAATAGTCCATCACTAGTTGCAGTCGACTTGTTAGCATCTTAGAGATGAGCTTATATAAAATAGTGCAGCATGAGATAGGTCGATACTGTTTGATTGAAGTTGGACTCATCACTTTGGGAATCAGAGTGATTGGGGTGCTATTAACTGATTTGTACATTTTGTTCTCATTGAAGAAGTTCAGAACTGTTGTTGTTACATCCTTCCCAATTATAGTCCATGTTTTCTTGTAAAAGCATGCATTGAATCCATCACCCCCCGAAGCTTTCGAGTCATCAATCCCCTATAGTGCTTTGAACGCATCATCACTAGTGAACAATGAGATTAGTTGTAGTTGATGGTTTCTTGTTAACACGGGACCTTGCCTCATCACAGTGGGATCAATTGCAGGCAGGCTACTAGATGAATTCCCTAGCAATCTCTTATAGAAGCCCATCATTTCTTGCTCGATGCCTGTTGTGGTTCTTACTAGACATCCATCTTCAGATGTGAGAAGCTTGATTTGATTTTGTGAGGTTCTCCCTTTCATGTTGGCAAAGAAAAAAGCTATGCTAGAGTCCCCCAATTTAAGACATTGTACCCTTGACCTCTGCTTGACGATATTTTCCTCTATCATACTCCATTTCTCGAGCTTCTGTCTAATAGCTTTTTCAGCTTCAAACATATCAACAATTGAGGTAGTGTTTCTTCTCATTTGTGTTTGAATGGTTGCCAACTCCTCTCTCATCTTTTTAACCTTTATAGTTGTATCTGCAAACTCTTTACTATTCAAGCCTTTTAAAGCAGCTTTTACAATTTTTAGATTCTGCCATATACCTTTCATATCAATACTCCTGTTTTGCCATCCTTCTTGTACCAATTGACCAAATTTTGGATATTCAGCTAAGCAATTATAAAATTTGAAAGGCTTCTTTCTGTTATCCATTGTTAATTCCACCTCTATACTTAGGGGAGAATGATATGAGTGTCACACCTCTTTTTTGCCACACAACCCTATTATGCGGTTGAGTTAGAAGAGTTTTTCCAATTGAAGTGACATTTTGAAAAGAATTATTTATTATTTAGAGTCGCCACTTGGAATTGAGTTTTGGTGTTCCAAGTCACCTTTTATTTGTATCCCTTATCAAAAGGAAGGTTTGACTCCTAATTTATGGTCTACGAAAACAGAAGACTGAGTAAAGAGTTCTGTTGACCGAGGGGAAGGTGTAAGACACCCCTCGAGTCCCGTGGTTCTAGCACGGTCGCTTTTATTGACTATTGTAAGGCTTGAATCAATTTTGGCTATTCTTGTATTTTATTGGGTTTTTTATTTTGCCTATTACCACTTAATTTGTATTTTATGAATTATTTGGACCCATATGCGATACGCACACAAGGTATTTCTTTGAAGTTGGATATTAAACCAAGGTACAGAATATACACATGGTTAAAACATAATTATTTTGATAAAGGTATCCAGACGCGGGAATGCACACATAATCCTTTTGTTACTTAAGCGTATCAATCCAAGGTTTGGGTATGAACACATGTGCTAATATTTAAAATACATCTAAAAAATTCTAGCGTTTTAGAGTATTTAATTTCTAAGCTCAAGATTATTGTGAGGCTATAATTTATGGATACCATTTTTGGAGGAAATAATATAATCTAGTTATTAAACTAATGAGCCAAAGGACTATTAGTGCTTTCAATATACGTAATTCTAGTGAACCGCACATCTGAAAAATTGAGAAATTGAATAAGGATAGCGACATTAAAAGCAAAAGAATGTCGACACATTGCCAAGACTTTATTAACTCGTCTTTGTTCAACAAAACAAGATCTGAAAGATTCGAACTTCTGCTCATGTTCCAATTAATATGCAACTGAAAATTTTAATTATAAAAAAAACTAAAGATAAACAGATTGTTTAACAACTACAACAGTAATCCACAAGCCAAAATAACAAGATAATCAAGTGACAAAAAATTAATATCACAATAAATAACCTTCACGAGTTTCATGTTTCAAACTGTATATTCACATATATAGCAACCAGAAATTTAAACGAGTAGAAGGATGAACCTCAATGGAGAAATTTCTTTCACGTTACTAGTGAATCTTCAACGTCGAATTACAATGAAAAACGCCTACAAGCGTGAAAGCAAGCATGACGTTGAATGGAGCTATACCACACGACCTCGCTAACTCGACCGCGAAACTACACCTACGACCTCGACCGAACTCGAACTCAAAAATGCTGCTGAGTTATATAGGAAAGAGGACTGTTTTAAGGTATTTTCATGTGGTTGTTGTCACGACCCAAATTCCCACCCTTTAGGTCGTGACTGCGCCTAACGTTGAACCCGCTAGGCCAGCTAACGTATATCTTGCAATAGTAATTTAAAACATTTTAATAAGAAATAAAACGCTAACCTTTCAACTTTAACCATTTCAATCATATACTGGGATAACAGAGGGAAACCGTTTCACCGTCCATGAATAACATACCTTTCCCAACAATAATCTTTCCAACATCGATAATAAAAATAATAAAACTTGTATGCGGAAAGGAGGAGCATAACAATCATAAAATAACGTAAACTTCCCAAAACCGGGGTGTCACAATCTCACGGACTAACTACTAGAATACTAAATACAAGTCTGGAATGAAAGTACAACACTGTCTTGGAAATAAAGGAGAAAGACAATGAAGCGGTAAAGGAAAGAAGCCTCGGGATCCACGAACGCCAGTGTATACCTCGAAGCTCTGACGTGGACTGAAGGTATCTCCCTCAGAACGCTCCACGGGGTCCGGTAGCAGGGTCTGCACAACACAAGGAAGTGCAGTGTAGTATCAGTACAACCGACCCCATGTACTGAGTAAGTGCCAAGCCTAACCNGCATAATACGATCACCTGTCCTAATCTAAGCAGATATATGTACAAGAATTAATCAATAATGAAGACAAGTATGATCAAATAGAAGAGATATGGGAACAAATAGGGGAAACATATTAACGGGGCAACAATAATATCAGAACTTAAACAATAAAATAAGATATGTGTACATACTGGGGATACAAGAAAAACTACATCTAATTCACAACAGTACAGTGAGAATGCGGCTGGAAAGTAAAAACAGAAACCGAAGAAAACATCTATCAATATACGGAAATCAATCAAATAAGAGAGCACGACATGTCTCCTCGTGCGTAATCTCAAATATCAAATCGGCACGGCATGTCCCCTCG